>CAUYQG010155803.1:0-52632 GCA_963574415.1 Tarsius wallacei
AGCAGAAACCGGATAGTAATTGTTAAAGGTTAACTTTTGTTAAAGGTCAACTTCCTTGTAAATGAAACAAAAACGTATGTAAGCATTTAATTAGTAACATAGGATACATTTTGTGGGTGCAGGGCTAAGTAAAAAAACTATATAAGCATGTGAGAATTGAATAAAAATTGGCAGATCTTGTGCTCTACCCAAGAAGGTGACTCCTGTCATTCTTCTTTGCCGTTCCCGATTCTCTTACCTCAGGCCCTGACTCTCTCCTGGAGCTGGTCTTCAGCATAGGGATTCTTTGTATATTCTGTATATAAGTCCTTTATCAGACATATGATTTGCAAATATTTTCTCCCATTCTATGGGTTGTTTTGAAACCCAAATTATCTATTTTTTCTGCTTATGTTTCTAGTATCATATCTAAGAATCTTTTGATAAATCCAGAAAGAAGATGAGAAGCTGAAGTATAATATAATAGCTGTAACTATTACAAAAACAATTATAAAAAAACAACTAGAGCAACAGCAATAACACGAACACATTCTTTTATTGAATAAATGTTATTCAAGTCCTCTAGTTCCATATATAGGCTCTACGGAGAGAAAGGACAGAGAGAGAGAGAGAGAGAGAGAGAGAGAGAGAGAGAGACTGACTTACTCTGTTGTCCAGGGTGGAGCACAGTGGTGCAATCATAGCTCACTGCAGCCTCGAGCTCCTGGGCGCAAATGATCCTGAGTAGCTGGGACTACAGGCATGCGCCACCACACCCCGCTAATTTTTGTAATTTTTTTTGTAGAGATGACATCTCACTCTGTTGCCCAGGTTAGTCTTAAACTCCCGGCCTCAAGCAATCTTCTCACCTCCGCCTCCCAAAGTGCTAGGATTACGGGTAGATTACAGCCACGTGCCTGGCCCATAAATTATTCAATGAGATCATAATTAAAACTGACAGATTTGGCAGGTAAAGAAAGAAGCCTTTGATCATCGGTTTCTTACTTACGTGGACAGCAAAAGCAGCAAAGGTGCCAATTCCCCACATCCTTTGTCCCACGGAATAATTTGAGTCAAGGGGCTAAAATCAGCTTAAGATATCATCTCATATGAGCATTCTGACTCAGAGACAGAGGAAGTGACTCACCAAGCGCTGCAGCAGCAACGTGAGGCGTGTACCATTGCAAAGGGCCCTGGCAGCCAATGGGTACTGCTTTGGTTCAGGAGTGGGGCAACCATGAAGACACGAGGCTCTGATCTCCCTTTAAGAGAGAACCTGCCATTCAGCACAGAAGGCAGTTAGCTCCACTCTGCTTCCGGCTACAGTAATACCTTCAGAATCTGCCACGGCTTGAGAGGTCAGATGGTGCACTTCTCAGTCAGTGACCAGAATATTCCTTCCCAGTGTAAGACTCCTCAAGAGCAAGACCTTTGTTCCCAAGTTCCCATTGGGCTTGCCAAGATTCCATACCAACTCTGTGTCACGGTCTCAATATCTCCCTGCCATGTGGCTTCTTGCTGTCAAGCAAGACTGACAGTCTGGGCTCGGTGGCTCATGCCTGTAATCCCAGCACTTTGGGAGGCTGAGATGGGAGGATTGCTTGAGCCCAGAAGTTCAAGACCAGCCTCGGCAACATAGCGAGACCTTGTGTCTACTAAAAATTAAAAAATTAGCCAGGCGTGGTGGCACACGCCTGTAGTCCCGTTTACTCAGGAGGCTGAGGCAAGAAGATTGCCAGAGCCCAGGAGATCAAGGCTGGGGTGAGCCATAATTGTGCCACTACACTCCAGCCTGGACAAGAGTGAGATCCTCCTTCAAAAAAAGACTGATAGATTTGGCAGGTAAAGAAAGAAGTCTTTGATCATCAGTTTCTTATTTATATGGACAGCAAGAGCAGCAAAGGTGCCAGTTCCCCATGTCCCTTTTCTGTCCCACAGAATAACTTTGAAACAAAGGGGCCAAGGATGTGATAATGAAACACAAGTAGTGGACACTGTATGACTGGGAAGCTGATTCCCTGCTGCAGACATGCAGTGCCATAGCCTGCAGCTGCACCCTAGGGGGAGGGGGAGGCAGGAAGCCTTCTATAGTGCCAGAACCCAGGAAATGCCAAGCAATGTCCCGTGACACCTCCCTGGGAAGATAAGAGGTGAGTGGGAAGTGGCTTTGTAGCAGTTTGTCCCAAGCCACCCTGTTAAGTCAGACCCATGCCAAGGGGTGGGGGGAGGATGTGTGATCTGGTGCCATGCATAGGATGCAAAGAATTGCACAGAAGTGAGACTGGAAAATATAGTTTATTTAAAAGCAAGAGAGATGGGGGAGATTCACCTCCCCAAGGTAGGGGAGGGGATCAAACATGGTGGCTCAAGCCTGTAATCCCAGCACTTTGGGAGACCAAGGTGAGAGAATTGCCTGAGCCCATGGGTTCGAGACCAGCCTAGACAATTTGGTGAGATCTCAACAATAAATCAAAAAATTATCCGGGTGTAGTGTGGCATGTGCCTGTGGTTCCAGCTATTTGGAAGCCTGAGGCGGAAGGATCACCTGAGCCCAGCAGATTGAGACTACGGTGGCCGTGAGCATGGCACTGCACTCCAGGTTGGGCAACAGAGTGAGACTCCAACTCAATCAATCAATGTAAAAAATAAAACAATCATTCTACAAACATTTCCTATGCACCTACTGTGTGCCAGGCCTGTGCTGGGCAGCACAGGGGTCACCACTGTAATCAACATGACCCTGGGTCCTGCCTTCACTGAACTATAATATACACAAATATGCCAGGCGCAGTGGCTCACACCTGTAACTTTAGGAGGCCAAGGTGAGAAGATTGCCTGAGCCCAGGGATTCAAGACCAGCCTGGACAACTTGGCGAGACCTCGTCTCCACAATAAATCAAAAGATTAGCTGGGCGTGATGGTGCATGCCTGTGGTTCCAGCTGCTTGGAGGGCTGAGGCAGAATGATCACCTGAGCCCAGCAGGTCGATGCTGGGGTGGCCGTGAGCGTGCCACTGCACTCCAGCCTGGGAGACAGAGTGAGACTCCGACACACACACACACACACACACACACACACACACACACACACACACAAAACACCTGGAGTCCAGATAAAATTGGTTCCAAACCATTGTCTGCTCTCTATCCTGTCTAATTTGCAAAGAAAATTATTTACTAACCATCGTCTAATAACTAGACCCATTCATTTCCCCCTAAAAATCACTCCCATTTCTCAAATTGTCCCACCTTCCCTTTCCTGTGAAGGTGCCTAAGCATCTGTATCTATCTGGGGTGTCAAGCAGCCATTCTCCTGCGATTTCCCCTATGCAATGCACGTTAAAATACATCTGTAGCCGGGCTCGGTGGCTCAGCCTGTAATCCCACACCTTGGGAGGCTGAGGTGAGTGAATTGCCTGAGCCCGCGGGTTCGAGACCCGCCTGGGCAACTTGGCGAGACCTCATCTCTACAATAAATCAAAAATCAGCCGGGCGTGGTAGCGCGCGCCTGTAATTCCGGCTACTTGGAAGGCTGAGGCGGAAGGATCACCGGAGCCCAGCAGGTCGAGGCTGCGGTGGCCGGGAGCGGCCACAGCACTCTAGTCTGGGCGACAGAGTGAGACTCCCAACTCAAAAAAAAAAAAAAAGAGAGAGAAAAACATTTGCAACTCATATATCTGAAAAGGGTCATATTTAGGATAGATAAAGAACACTAACTCAATAATAAAAAGATAAATAACCTAGAGCTGGTAACTCTAGCTTTAAAGTTGTACTTTATATATTTTTTTCCTTCCCCCTCTCCTCCCTCTAGGCTCTTCTACACACTGAAATGTTTACCTAACGCTATACTTTCTTAGAAGTTCCAAGGGCTAATTTTAAAGCAAGCCAGACATGAAGGCCGGGCTGCGAAACTCTCTCTGCTTAGGGAGAACCTTGAGACAGTTAATCTACAACCCGGCCACAATCAGGATACTGTCAGACCAGGCCCCTGAGAATTCTGGAAGCCACTATCAGAACAAACTAGGCCTGATCTTTTGTTGTGAAGCCTTCTCACCTGAGGGGACTCATGGTCAATTGACCTAACACTCAGTGTCAGTCAAGATGTCAGTCGAACCCCCAACAGAAAATTACTGGAGATAGTCCAGAACAAATCATGCAGACTGACACCCATTATCACCCCCGCATGTTGGCCATACCCAGTTTTCCATCTTCTTTTTCTGAGTCGGAGTTTTACTCTATTTCCCAGGCTGGAGTACAGTGGCATGCTCACAGCCACTGCAGCCTCCACCTGCTGGGCTCCGGCCATCCTTCCACCTCAGTCTTCCAAGTAGTTGGAACGACAGTGCATGCCACCATGCCCAGCTAATTTTTAAATTTATTGTAGAGATGAGGTCTCGCCAAGTTGCCCAGGCTGGTCTCACACCTGAGGGGTCAGGCAATCCTCTCACCTTGGCCTCCCATAAGTGCTGAGATTATAGGTGTGAGCCACCACACCTGACCCAAGTTTTCCATCTTAAACCTTTACCCTCAGCCCCAAACCCTGAAATGGTTTATTGAGACACGAGTTTGTCTATTTCCCCAATTGCTGGCTTTTGAAATGAAATCACCTTCCCGTCACTACATTTCGTTCTTGTTCATTTCAGCCTGCAAGCAACAAGTAGTTGAACTTGCTGTCATTAACAAAGGAAAAGAAATTCTTATTTTCATCACGATATTTATTTATTTTTAAGTCAGGGTCTCACTCTGATGGAGTGTAGGCTGGAGTGTTGTAGCATGATCATGTCTTAGTGAAGTCTCCAACTTCTGGGCTCAAATGATCCTCCTGAGTCAGCCTCCCTAGTAGCTGGGACTATAGGCATGCCATACTCAGCTAGGTTTTTTTTATATTTTGTAGAGACAAGGTCTTGTTATGTTGCCCAAGCTGGTCTTGAATTCAAGCTGGTCTTGAATTCCTGAGCTCAAGTGATCCTCCCATCTCCACCTCCCAAAGTGCCAGGATTACAGACGTGAGCCACTGTGCCCGGTCCAGTTGCTTTGTACACAGTAAGCTTAATTCAAGTTTAATTGAATTTATTAGCAATTCCTCCCTACCTTGTGTTTACTTTTTTGGGGTAAGGCTTTCCCTCTTCCTCTGTAATTCAATGAATTAAAAACATTTCTTCGTGGTCAGACATTTTCTTACCATTTCTATGGACTAGATAATCTAGTCACATGTCTGCATTATCTCAGAAATGTTATTGCAATTATTTGCCTATCTGATGGGGGAAGCAAATGGACATGTACAATTGCAATGTCAATATTAAATCTTTAGCAGTTTTTCTGCTTCTTCCAAGACAAAAAAAGAGAAAACTAGATTTAAAAAACATGAAAAAAAATCTGCAAATCATATATCTGAAAAGGGTCTCAGCTAGTATATATAAAGAACACTTATAACCCAATAATAAAAAGATAAATAACCAAATTTTAAAATGGATGCATGATGTGAATAGACAGCTCTCTACAAGACACACAGATGACCAATAAGCACACAAAAGGATGCTTAACATCACTAGTCTTGAGGGAAATGCAAATCAAAACCACAATGAGATATTATTTCACTCCCCCCAGGACTGCTATCAGAAAAAAGACAGCCGATAACAAGCACTAGTGAGGATGTGCAGAAATCAGAACCCTTATACATTGCTAGTGGGGATGTAAAATGTCGCAGCCACTTAGGAAACCAGCTGGGCAGTTCCTCAAAAAGTTAAACACAGAGTTAGCAATTCCACTCCCAGGTGTATGCTCAAGAGAAATGGAAATATATGCCTGTACAAAAACTTGTACATAGCAGTATTATTGATATAGGATAGTCAAAACATGGAAACAAATGCCCAACTGATGGCAAATGGGTGAATGAAAATAGGTAAGTAAAATCTGGTATATTTATACAGGGGAATATCATTCAGTCATAAAAAGGAATGGGTTATTGATACATGCTACAACATGATGAATTATTGAAAACATCACGCTAAGTGAAAGAAGCCAGTCACAAAAAGCCACATGCTGTATAACTCCATTTGTGTGAAATGTTCAGAATGGGTAAATTCATAGAGACAGAAAGTAGATTAATGATTGTTAGGGACTGGGGGCCTTGCAATAAAACCCTTGCATCTATCTGGCTGTCCTGAAAGCTTTCTGAAGGATGTATTTTTACAGGAATTACAACCTCATCACTTATTCATATCATCTGTGCTTAAGAAATAGAGTCATGTCTAACAGGTGAGTAAGACATTTGTAACTGGATGCAAGGAGGCAGTCAGAGGGTGGAGGAAGGAGGTAGTGTAGGTTCAGGGGAACTGGAATCATTAGTGCATTCACGAAATGGACAGGAACCATGGGGACAAAATCTCACGGGGCTGAAACAAAATGAGGGAGAGAAAAGTGGCTACAGTTTACTATGAGATATGACCTCAGAAACAAGCAGAAGATGAAAGAGAATGTGAACACTTACTCGTCTAGTTTCTCTTTGCAGAGTCCTCCGACTCTTCCGAGACAGATCTTTTATTTATTTATTTTTTTGAGTTGGAGTCTCACTCGGTCGCCCAGACTGGAGTGCGGTGGCCGGCAGCCTCGACCTGCTGGGCTCCGGCAATCCTTCCGCCTCAGCCTTCCAAGGAGCTGGAACTACAGGCGCGCGCTACCACGCCCGGCTAATTTTTTGATTTTTGATTGTAGAGATGAGGTCTTGCTTGCCCAGGCGGGTCTCGAACCCGCGGGCTCAGGCAATCCACTCACCTCAGCCTCCCAAAGGCGCAGGATTACAGGCTGAGCCACCGAGCCCGGCCTTCTAGCATTCTGATACTCTTTAAGAGGTATCTCTCCCATATTCTGGCAGAAAAGATGGGAAAGGAAACAATGTTTTAACTTCTTTACTGTCAGGCATTTTTTTTTTTGAGTTGGAGTCTCACTCTGTCACCCAGACTGGAGTGCAGTAGCCGCTCCCAGCCACTGCAGCCTCGACCTGCTGGGCTCCGGCGATCCTTCCGCCTCAGCCTTCCAAGGAGCTGGAACTACAGGCACGCACTACCACACCCGGCTAATTTTTTATTTATTGTAGAGATGAGGTCTCGCCAAGTTGCCCAGGCGGGTCTCGAACCTGCGGGCTCATCAATCCACTCACCTCAGCCTCCCAAAGCACTGGGATAACAGGCTGAGCCACCGAGCCCGGCTACTGTCAGGAATTAACTCCTTAGGCTCAGAGTGGTCTCCACCCCAGAATGTTAGTGGTCCCCAAAGCAAAGGCCTCCATGCTCAGAGTCTGAGGCCCCAAACAGCCTTATATCCCATTTATCTTTATAGATCCTTGTTTTTCTCTCTCCCCAGGTATCGAGGTCTCTTCTCTTTGCCAGAATGGTGGCCTCTGCATCGACAATGGCCCCTCCTATTTCTGCCACTGCCCCCCTGGGTTCCAAGGCAGCTTGTGCCAGGATCATGTGAACCCATGTGAATCCAGGCCTTGCCAGCACGGGGCCACTTGTGTGGCCCAGCCCAGTGGGTATCTCTGCCAGGTGAGAGGGTCTAGAGGAGAGGGGAGAGGAAGGGTGGGCTGGATGTGAGAGACAGTAGCAATAAGGGGAAGACACAATGTAACTGTTTCCATTTCCTTTCCTTTCCCCCACATGTCTAACTAACCACCAAGTCATGCCATTTTATCTCCTGATTATGTCTCAACTCTGTCCTTTCGCCTTCACCATTTGTCCCAGGCCTTTGTTGCATTCCACCCGGATACCTGCAGCAGCCTCCTGACTATCGTCCCTGCCACCACACCTGTCCCTCTATAGGTTCAGCCTTTGACCCACTGCCAAGGCACTCTACTGAAAATGTTAAGCTGACCTGTCACTCCCCTGCTAAACACTCTTCACTGGCTGCCCACCTCTATCAGAAGAAAGTCCAAGGCCCTGCATGACCCAGGTCTGCCTGCCTTTCAGGCCTCAGCTCTCCCCATCACCACCCTCCTACTCTGCTCCAGCAACACAAACTGCTACGGGCTTTCCCACATACCCCATACTGATTCTTGCCTCTCAGCCTTTATCCCTGCTATTGCATTCCCCCTTTTCCACTAGATGGTGTCCAGGAGGCACGTTTCTCAGGAAGATGTCTCTAATTTCTCTCCAGGCTAGGTTAGGGCCTCTTCTTTGTGGTCCAGATCACTAAGCCAGTAAGAGATTCAGGCAAAGCTGAGATTCAGGTCCAAGCACACTGATTCCTATGCTCAGAGCCATAACTTCTATTTTTAGTGGCTGTCATTTTCTTTTTTAAAGTGGATACATAATTGTACACATTTATGGGATACATGTGATATGTTGATGCATGCATACAATATATAATGATCAAATCAGGGTCTGCCTGGCAAGGTGGCTCACACCTGTAATCCCAATACTTTGGGAGGCTGAGAAGGGAAAATTGTTTAAGACCAGGAATTTGAGACCAGCCTGGGTAACACAGCAAGAGCCTGTCTCTAAAAAAATAACTTTAAAGAAATCAAAAAAAGGCTGGGCACAGCAGTGCACACCTGTAATCCAGCAGGTGCCATGAGAATCCAGCAGGAGGATTTCTTGAGACCATAAGTTCAAGACAAGCCTAGGGCACATAACAAGACCCCATTTTTACACACACAAAAAAATTGCCAGGCACAGTGCTATGCGCTACTCGGGAGTCCTAGCTACTCAGGAAGCTGAGGCAAAAGGATCACTTGAGCCCAGGAAGTTAAGGCTGCAGTGAGCCATGATTGTGTCATTGTACTCCAGCCTGCATGACAGAGCAAGATCCTGCCTCATATCTTTTTAAAAAATCAGAGCCAGCCCCGGTGGCTCATGCCCATAATCTCAGCACTTTGGGAGATGGAGGTGAGAGGATTTTCTGAGCCCAGGGGTTCAAGACCAGCCTGGGCAACGTAGTGAGACCTCATCTCTAAAACAAATAAACAAAAAAAATCAGGGTAACTGGGACATCCATCACCTCAATCATTTATTGTTTCTTTGTGTTAAGAACATTTCAAATCTTCTATTTTGGAATATACAATAAATTATTTTTTTTGTTTTTATTTTAAAGATATGGGGTACAATTCACGATTAGGTATACAAGTGGTCATCATACAGGTATAGTTTGGGCCTTTCTTTGGTCCCCACTTTGCCTGGTTTGAGATCAGGTACCCTTACTGATGTTGTGCACCCCCCCAACCTACCCTGGCAGTATCCTGCTACTGCCAATCCCTTTCTTATAGTATTATGGTAAATGTTCAGGGTCCGTTTATGAGTTAGAACATGTGGTACTCTGTAATTATTGTTAACTATAGTCATTCTACAGTGCTATCAAATGCTAGAACTTATTCATTCTATCTAATTGTAATTTTATGTCTGTTAACCAATCTCCCTTCACCCCCCCCATTCTCACTCCCCCTTCCTGGCTTCTGGTAACCACTATTCAACTCTCTACCTTCATGAAATCAAGTTTTTTATCTCCTACATATAAGTGTAAACATGCTACATTTGTCTTTCTGGGCTTGGCTTATTTTACTTAATATAACGTCCTCCAGTTTCATCCAATTTGCAGGAAATGACAAGATTTCCTTCCTTTTTAAAATCTGAATAGTATTCCATTGCATAAATATACCAAATTTTCTTTATTCATTCATCTGTTGATGGGCACTTAGATTGATTCCATATCTTGACTGAATAGTGTTGTAATAAACATGGGAGTGCAGCTATCTCTTTGAGAGACTATTTCCTGATTTCCTACTGTTTGATTTCCTTCAGTCTATAAAAGAGATAGCTGCACTCCCATGTGTATTAAAGCAAGCACTATACCCAGTAGTGGGATTGCTGGATCGTATGGTAGTTCTATCAGCTTTGTTCTTTTTGCTCAGGATTGCTTTGGCTATTCAAGGTCTTTTGTTGTTCCATATAAATTTTAGGATTTTTTCTTTCTATTTCTGTGAAAATGTTATTGGTATTTTGATAGGGATTGCATTGAATCTCTAGATCACTTTGTGGACATTTTAGCAATATTAATTCTTTCAATCTGTGAACATGAGATATCTCTCCATTTTTTGTGTGTCATCTTCAATTTATTCCATCAGTGTTTTGTAGTTTCATTGTAGAAATCCTTCACTTCTTCGGTTAAGTTTATTCCTAGGTGTTTTTTACAGCTATTGTAAATTAGATTGCTCTCTCGATTTGTTTTACATTGTTCATTATTGGTATATTAAAATGCTGATTTTTGTATGTTGATTTTGTACATCCCACAACTTTACTGAATTTATTAGAAAAACAAATGGCTCATCCCCTAATGCCATAGTAGTCTCTTTCCTGAACTCTTCTCCCAAAACCTTATTTGAATAAGGGGATACTCTTTTACAAAGGAGTTGGTATAACATCAAAGTGAGTAGAGTGGGATGAAATGTGTTGAGTGTAGTTGGGTTAAATGTGGTTGGCTCTGCTTAAGTTATGATAATCAGAACAGAGTTGAGGTATTCCACATTGATAACAGTTCCAACTTTTTTTGGTGGAGTATTTAATTTTCTTCTAAACATAGGATCATGTCATCTGTGAACAAAGATAATTTTAATTATTCCTTTCCAATTTGGATGTCCTTTATTTCTTTCTCTTGCCTGATTCCTCTTGCTGGGACTTCCAGTTCAATAAAAGTGGTAAAAGTGGGCATCTTTGTCTTGTTCTAGATCTTAGAGGAAAGACTTTCAATTTTTCCCTGTTCAGTATGACATTAGCTGTGGGTCTGTCATATGTGCTCTTGTTTTGAGGTACAGAGTCACAAATTTGTTAATACAGAACCACAATTTTTTTTTTTTTTGAGTTGGAGTCCCACTCTGTCGTCTAGACTGGAGTGCAGTGGCCGCTCCCGGCCACCGCAGCCTCGACCTGCTGGGCTCTGGCAATCCTTCCGCCTCAGCCTTACAAGTAACTGGAACTACAGGCACACGCTACCATGCCCGGCTAATTTTTTGATTTATTGTAGAGATGGGGTCTCCCCAAGTTGCCCTGGCAGGTCTCGAACCCGCAGGCTCAGGCAATCCACTCATCTCAGCCTCCCAAAGTGCAGGATTACAGGCTTAGCCACCGAGCCCGGCAGAACCACAACTTTTGATAGAAGGTTCAATGCAGATCCCCTAGCCCAGCTCCTTTCACTTTTTTTTTTAAACACTTTAATACGAACATTTTCTTTTTTCTTTTTTTTTTTTTTTGAGTTGGAGTCTCTGTCACCCAGCCTGGATTGCAGTGGTATGCTCACGGCCACCTCAGTGTCAACCTACTGGACTCCGGCAATCCTGCCACCTCAGCCTTCCAAGTAGCCGGAATTATAGATGCAAGCTACCACACCTGGCTAGTTTTTTATTTATTGTAGAGACGAGGTCTCACCAAGTTGCCTGGGCTGGTCTCGAACCCGCGGGCTCAGGCAATCCAATCACCTCGGCCTCCCAAAGTGCTGGGATTACGGGCTGAGTCACTGAGCCTGGCCTATTATGATCATTTTCAAACATATACAAAAGCAGAATACTGAACAGTAGTGAACCTCTGTGCACCCATTACTCAGTTTTACTTCCTCTTTTATGAAATGCCGTTATTCAGAGGTCTCCAAAACCTCCCTCACCTGCTCCTTCCAGGTCTCTGGCCCCTTGGATTCTTTGTGAATTCCCTTTCCTCCATCTCTTTGAAGTCTTTCTGGTACTCTCCTCTTCCACGCCCTCCTTCCTCTTGCAAGAACCCAGCACATGGTACAGATCTTGTCAATAACCCTTATCTTACTAGCAGAGTGGAATGAAGCAATCAGAAAAAGGTACAGAGCATTAGTTATGGAGTCACAGACTTGCATTGAATCCCAGCTCTGCCACCTATCGCTGTGTGATTTGTCCAAGTCACTTAACCTTTCAGGGACTCAGTTTCCTTATCTGTAAAGCAAGGATCAAATGATAATCAAATGGGATTTTTGTGAAGTTATATATAAATCATGCAATAAATAGCTGTCTCTCTCCTCTTGTTGAGAGCTTTGGGGTAATAGGAATGAGTTCTAATCTTCTTTGTATTCCTAGTGCCTACAACAGTTCCTGGCACAAAGTAGGCATTCAGTAGATGCTCATGAATTAACTAATAAAGCATGGGAGAGCCTGGTGTGTTTTTGGAAGGGGAGGGAGGTTTCACCAAGAATGGGACCCTGTTTGGTGGCAATGTATCCTAGAGACTGGGGAGGGTTAAGTTGTATGCTACTGAACAACTGTGTATCAGGTGGAGTTGAGATAAAAGAATTAAGCGACATGTAGTCATGATGGATGGTGGGTTGAGTGCTACTGCTGACTGGAAGGTGTGGAGCTGGGCAGACTATCTTGTGCCAGGTCCCATTTTGTGATAGGCTGGATGCATTCACTGGTTTCATCTGACTCTTTGCCTGCAGTGTGCCCCAGGCTACAATGGACAGAACTGCTCAAAGGAACCTGATGCTTGTCAGTCCCAACCCTGTCACAACCACGGAACCTGCATCCCCAAACCTGGAGGCTTCCACTGTGCCTGTCCTCCAGGCTATGTGGGGCTACGTTGTGAGGGGGATGTGGATGAGTGTCTGGACCAGCCCTGTCATCCCATAGGCACTGCAACCTGCCACTCTCTGGCCAATGCCTTCTACTGCCAATGTCGGCCTGGACACACAGGTGAGGCCTGGCTTGGGGTAAGGGGGTGCAGACATCTCTAGGGCACAGTTGCACAGACAGTGGAGAGCCACTCAGTCCCCACCTACAGACAATCTAATCATCTTGTCCACCCCCTGCCTCCATGCTCTGCGCCAGAGAGGATGCCCCAGAATCCCTTTGCCTGCACAGCTAGTGCTAGGCCAACTCCCAGGAATGAGCTAGCAGGGAGGCAGTGGCTGATGCAGTGCGTGATGTCTGCTTTCTTGCCCATTACAGGCCAGAGGTGTGAGGTGGAGATAAATCCTTGCCAGAGCCAGCCCTGCTTTCATGGAGGGTCCTGTGAGGCCACAACAGGATCAGCCCCGGGTTTTACCTGCCACTGTCCCAAGGTAAGTGACCGCAAAGCCGCCTTCTCTGTTGTCCCTACACTGACAAAAGATGAGAATGTGATCAGAATCCTAGAAGGAGCACAGGAAAGCACTGGAGTGGAAATTATTGGGAAAAGTCATCCCAAGTTCACAGTGAGCTCTCAGAAGCAATCAGGGAAAGCCCACATCAGTTGGTAGCATGAATGGGATTTTTAGAAATCATGGACATTGCCTAAGGAAAGGTCAAGAGCTCCCCAGGGTCAAGCTGGATGGATAAATTGGATAAGTTCTTCAACTCTGTATATGTATATTATAGGTCTTAGATGCATGGAACTGGATTAATCTTAAGCATTGGTTCAAAATATACAGACATTGGTTTGTGCCTGGTCATCTTTTGTTGTATGATTCTAACAATGCAATATCCATGAACCTATATTAATAACTAACAGCTCACAGTGGCTCACGCCTGTAATCCCAGCAATTTAGGAGGCCAAGGCGGAAGGATCACTGGAGCCCAGAAGTTGGAGGCTAGCCTGGATAACATAGTGAGACTTTGTCTCTACAAAAATTTTTTGCTTTAATTTAGCCAGCTGTGGTGGCAAGCACCTGTAGTCCCATCTGTTCGGGAGGCTGAGATAGGAGGATCCCTTGAATACAGGAGGTCGAGATTGTAGCGAGCTGAGATTGTGCCACTGTACTCCAGCCTGGGCAACAGAGTGAGGTCAAGTCTCAAAAAATAAGAATAAAATAATAATAGGGACAGGTGTGCTGGTGCACGCCTGTGGTCTCAGCTACTCAGAACACTGAGGCAGAAGGATCACCTGAGCCCAGGAGGTTGAAGCTATGGTGAGTTGTGATTGTACCACTACACTCTAGCCTGGGCCACAGAGACTCCAACTCAAAAATAACAATAAAAATAACTTACATCTACTTACATCCTCCTCCTCTCTTGTTCCTTCTCAAGAGGAAGAGAAAGGCATAGAATCCTATTTCCAAGGATTAAGATAATAATATAATAGTATTCAACTCTATTAACTGTTTAGTCTTCCAGAACTTGCATTATGATGCTACAATTCATCTAGGTTGTTGCACACAGCTGTGGTTCGTTCATTTTCACCATGATATGTCATTGTGTGAAATTACCATGGGACATGGTTTCAACATCCATAAAATGATTAACTTGGTACTCTGAGGTTCCTTTTAGATATGAGAATCTAGGACTCTCTGCGCTCTTAACCCAAGAGTTTGCTTGAGGGGGTATGGGAAGAATAATGCAAGTTTTTCCCCAATATCTCCCCTTTCCACAGGGTTTTGAAGGCCCCACCTGCAGCCACAGAGCACCTTCCTGTGGCCTCCATCATTGCCACCACGGAGGCCTGTGCCTGCCCTCCCCTAAGCCAGGCTTCCCACCCCGCTGTGCCTGCCTCAGTGGCTACGGTGGTCCTGATTGCCTGACCCCACCAGCTCCTCAAGGTTGTGGCCCCCCCTCCCCATGCCTACACAATGGCAGTTGCTCAGAGACCCCTGGGCTAGGGGGTCCAGGCTTTCGATGTTCCTGCCCTCCCAACTCTCCAGGGCCCCGATGTCAAAGGCCTGGAGCTAAGGGGTGTGAAGGCAGAGGTGGAGACGGGGCCTGTGACGATGGTTGCAGTGGCCCAGAAAGAAACTGGGATGGAGGGGACTGCTCCCTGGGGGTCCCAGACCCCTGGAAAGGCTGCCCATCCCACTCTCGGTGCTGGCTTCTCTTCCGGGATGGAAAGTGCCACCCACAGTGTGACTCTGAAGAGTGTCTATTTGATGGCTACGACTGTGAGACCCCTCCAGCCTGCACGTGAGCTGAAACCCACTGGAGCTGGGGGAGGAGGTTGGGTTTGAGAAAGAAGAACATAGATGCCTCTGAGTCACTGTGGCCACAGCCTCAGACTCCAGGGAATTCCCACCATAATAACCATTGCTAAGTCGGGGTAGAAAATGCTGGACTCCAAACCAGAGTAATGGGGTAGATCAATATTTAATGTGGGGCATGGCCTTTCTCTGGGATTCTCCCTGAGGCTTGTGGAACTCAGGTCTCAAGCCTCTCTCCCTAAACCCTGCTGCTATGGAGTATCTCCCCTAGCAACCAGCACCCCACAGAGGAAAAGGGCCCTAGGCTCTCCTTCAGAAAATCAAGAGAGCTTAGGAGGATAGAGATACAGGTCTCAGGTGATGAGGGTGTCAGTAGACATTAGGGTGTCTGGACTACCGTCTAGGCTCATTGCTCTACAGCAGCCCCCACTTAGCAACCAGAGCCCTAGAGGTCACGAAATGTCAGGTATTCTCTCTGGGGTGAAGAGGGGAGGGGGACTTTTAATGGGGTTCTGATTCCCCTCTCCTCACCCCACAGTCCAGCCTATGATCAATACTGCAGTGATCACTTCCACAATGGGCACTGTGAGAAAGGCTGCAACACCGCAGAATGTGGCTGGGATGGAGGTGATTGCAGGCCTGAAGATGGGGACCCAGAGTGGGGCCCCTCCCTGGCGCTGCTAGTGGTGCTGAGGCCACCAGCCCTGGACCAGCAGCTGCTTGCCCTGGCCCGGGTACTGTCCCTGACTCTCAGGGTGGGGCTCTGGGTGAGGAAGGATAGTGATGGCAGGGACATGGTGTACCCCTATCCTGGGGCACGGGCTGAAGAGGAACTAGGAGGTACTCGGGACCCCTCTCATGAGAGAGAAGCCCCTCCAACACAGCTCCTGGGCAAGGAGACAGACTCCCTCAGCACTGGGTAAGTTGGACAGAGGGATGGGCTAGACACTAGCTGGGCAGGGGGAAGGAACGGAGCCTGGGACCAACACTGGGGCATCTGAGCTGCCTCCTCTACAGGTTTGTGGTGGTGATGGGTGTGGATTTGTCCCACTGTGGCCCTGAACACCCGACACCCCGCTGTCCCTGGGACCCTGGACTTCTGCTCCGCTTCCTTGCCGCAATGGCTGCAGTAGGTGCCCTGGAACCCCTGCTGCCTGGACCCCTGCTGGCTGCCCACCCTCATGCAGGCACTGGTAGGTGACCCCCTTCCATTTCCTCTGACCTTTGCTCCCAGGCCAGCTCTCATGCCAGTAACAGACAACAAAGGTTGAATGAAACAGGATAGTTGAGACCCAAAATGTTCTCTGTGGGGACTTACTCACCTAAACCCCCTTTCTCTAACTGGACAGTCCATTTGTTCTGCAGTCTCCTTACTTATTTCCCTAAGTACTTTACCCTAACCTCTGTCATAGCCCTCCAACAAACCTTGGGTTCTGGTTTATCTTCTACTAGATTGAGAATACCTAATTGTCTGTCTCAAATAATTCCGACTACATGAAAGAATAACTGTTATATCGTACTTACTCTGCCTTACTCTAAGCACTTTACCTTATCTCATTTAATCCTCCCAACACCCCCATGAGTCAGGTACTACAGGTTGAGTATCCCTTATCTTAAATGCTCGAAATCAGAAGTGTTTCAGATTTTTTCAGATTTGGAAATAGTTGCATTATACTTCTTGGTTCAGCATCCTTAATCTGAAATCCAAAATGGTACAATAAGCATTTTGGATTTTGGATTAGTGATATTCAATCTGTATCACTATCCCCATTTTACAGATGAGAAAACTGGGGCAGAGAGGTTACTGAACTTGCACAAAGGTCTCTCACCAGGAATGGCCTTTGTTTGTGACTCTGTCTCTCCCACTAGCACCCCCTGCCAACCAGCTTCCCTGGCCTGTGCTGTGCTCGCCAGTGGCTGGGGTGCTTCTCCTGGCCCTAGGGGCTCTTCTTGTCCTCCAGTTCATCCGGCGCCGACGCCGAGAGCATGGAGCCCTCTGGCTGCCCCCTGGTTTCACTCGAAGGCCTCAGACTCAGCCAGCTCCCCGCCGACGCCGGCCCCCTCTGGGCGAGGACAGCATTGGTCTCAAGTGAGAGTGAGGAGGAACCCAGGCTCTGGGAGGGAAGATTTTCCAATGGAGATATTTATGATAAGAGATAAGGAATGCTATTGCAGAACTCAAAGACAGGGGAAGAAGAGAGGGGGTAAGGAAGCCACTGGAAATCCTGGAGACCCTGATGATCACAAATCCATGTAACCTCTACCCACCCACCCCCTTCCAGGACACTGAAGCCAGAGGCAGAAGCTGATGAGGATGGAGTTGTGATGTGTTCAGGTCCTGAGGAGGGAGAGGTGAGTCAAGTGAAAGGGCTGGAGCAAGAATGATCTGGAGGTAATGGAGGGGAAGAAAGGACAAATCAACCACGTTCACTCATCTTTGCTCTTATCCTAAGGCTGAAGAAACGGCCCCATCCTCCAAGTGTCAGCTCTGGCCTCTGACTGGTGGCTGTGAGGAGCTCCCTCAGGCAGCCATGCTGACTCCTCCCCAGGAATCTGAGATGGAGGCTCCTGACCTGGACACCCATGGACCTGGTATGTGAGTCAACTCAGACCAAAATGATGAAAAAACCTCCTTTGACCCTTTTAGAACCACAAAGTCCTTTAATGGCAGAATTGGAGAAACTAATATTATACTTAGTGCCTTACAACAGTGATTCTCGAAGGGTGGGCCTCAAAATTAGCATCACCTGGATAATATGCTAGAAATGCACTCTTGGGGGGCTCCACTACAGAGCTACTGATTCAGAAACTCAAAATGTTAGGCAATCTGTTTCAACAAGCCCTCCAGGTGCATCTGATCCAGACTCAAGTTTGAGAAAACCACTGCCCTTGAAGTTTAGAGAATTAAGACTGTCTTTTACAGACAAGGAAACTGACGCTCAGAGAAAAGCATAAAAATCAATAAAGTCACACAAAGAGCCAGAAATTTGATTTCTCAACACCTCAAGCTTTGATTCTACCAGAGCCTCCAAGTTCTCTCTCTCTCGTTCTTTAGATTGACCCATTACTCATATCTCACCCACAGATGGGGTGACACCCCTCATGTCAGCAGTTTGCTGTGGGGGAGTAGAGTCCAGGACCTTCCAGGGGGCATGGTTAGGATGTCCTGAGCCCTGGGAACCTCTTCTGGATGGAGGGGCCTCTCCCCAGGCTCACACCGTGGGCACTGGGGAGACCCCCTTGCACCTGGCAGCCCGATTCTCCCGGCCAACCGCTGCCCGCCGCCTCCTTGAGGCTGGAGCCAACCCCAACCAGCCAGATCGGGCAGGACGCACTCCCCTTCACGCTGCTGTGGCTGCTGATGCTCGGGAGGTCTGCCAGGTCAGCACACACAGGGGTCCCTAAAAGGAATGAGGGCGAGTTTAAAAGTAAAACTGGGCAGAAGCATTCCCTAGGGGTTGATTGATGCGACTGGGTACCCGAAAGGCAAACAGGAGGGTGGGTGAAAGTGTGAAGGACCCGAGTTAGCAGTTCAGGGTACCCCAGGGGTCACTGGCCCTCTCTCCCCACCCCCAGCTCTTACTCCGAACCAGACAAACTGCAGTGGACGCGCGCACAGTGGACGGCACCACACCTTTGATGCTGGCCGCCAGACTGGCGGTGGAGGACCTGGTTGAAGAACTGATTGCAGCCCGAGCTGACGTAGGGGCCAGAGATAAATGGGGTATGTTGGGGGGGGGATGATGTGCCACAGAGAAGTTGAGCAGATGAGGTGGAAGACGACGTGCAAATAGAGGCATTTCCTCTCACCCTGCTGTCATGGTGATAAAGCTGCGGTGCGGTGGCAGTAGGGAGCGAATTTCTCTCCCACCATCCTCAACACACTCACTGTGCCCCAGCCCACCAGGAATTGGGAGGAGGAGAGTGCCGGAGAGAAGAGGGAGGTGGTCTCCCGATCCCACCGACCCTAGAACAATGCCCCATTGTCCCTCCCGCACGCCGGTGACGTCACCCGAGTAACGCTTCCTGCAGGCCGGCGGTCGCCCAGGCAACGCTTCCCGCCTTTGAAGGCCCCACGGACCCTAGTAGCCCTTCCCCCCCAAGGCCACAACCCGTGGGAAACCGGAACCCAGGCGTCTGGCACGCAACCGCACTAACAACTCCCACGTCATGCCCTAGGGAAAACCGCGCTGCATTGGGCCGCTGCCGTGAACAACGCCCGAGCCACCCGCTCCCTTCTCCAGGCCGGAGCCGATAAAGACGCCCAGGACAGCAGGGTTAGAAGGGGCCGCGGGAGGGATGGAAAGCGCGCGAATCCCGACAAGACTGAATGAAGGGGGTTAGCGGTCATGTAAGCTAAGGCAGAAAGGCCCAGTCCTGTCTGTGGGCGTGGTCTTCCCTGACCTTGCCCCGGCCGTTTCTTCCTGTACAGGACCAGACGCCGCTGTTCCTGGCGGCCCGGGAAGGAGCGGTGGAGGTAGCCCAGCTGCTGCTGGGGCTGGGGGCGGCCCGGGAACTGCGAGACCAAGCGGGGCAGACACCCGGAGACATCGCCCGCCAGCGTAACCACTGGGATCTGCTGACGCTGCTGCAAGGGGCGGGGCCACCGGAGGCGCGTCATAAGGCCACGCCGGGCCGCGAGGCCGGGCCCTTCCCGCGCGCACGGACCGCGTCAGGAAGCGTGCCGCCGCACGGGGGCGGGGCTCTACCGCGCTGCCGGACGCTGTCAGCCGGAGCAGGCCCGCGTGGGGGCGGAGTTTGTCTGCAAGCCCGGACTTGGTCCGTAGATTTGGCCGCGCGCGGGGGCGGGGCCCACTCACACTGCCGGAGCCTTTCCGGAGGAGGAGCAGGAGGAGGCCCGCCCCCACGCGGCCGCAGGTTTTCTTCAGGCATGCGCAGGCCTCGGCACAACCCCGCCGTAGCGCGAGGACGATCCGGAGTCCCTGCCGGGCGCGGGGGCAGGGCCTCAGCGGATGACTGGCCCTGTGATTGGGTGGCCCTGGGAGCCTGCGGTCCTGCGTCCAACATTCCGATCCCGCCTCATTGTCTTACTCCGTCTCCAGAGCGGGGATCCCCTCAAGTTGTCTGGGGTCCCCCAGCCCACCAAGAAATACCCGTAAACCCAGGAGGAGATGATAAGAAATAGAAGGCTACCTGGTGGGGGAAGAGTTCTAAAAACGAATACTCATAAATGACCGGCAGTCTAGAAACCTCTCCAGGTTTTAAGATGGAGCCCCAAAAGTGAGGGGTCGTGAGTTTAGCTTCCCTCCTAAAATGAGGGTATGCCCACCAGAACAGGCATCATCCACGTGGAGAAGCCGCAGCTCTGGAAAGATTTAGGATGTGGGATGAGGCCGGCCTGGTCTCCCAGAAAATAAGATTGAGAGGCTACAGGAGGGAAGAGTGGAATGAATAGTACCCCTAAACTGGAATCAAGAACTGTAGGCAGAAAGGATATAAGATGTTCTTTCCTGTATGTCTATCATCCATTGTCTCCTCTGCCCACAAGAGGCTGACATTTATTGAGCAACTACTATGTGCCAGGCACTGTGTAGATACTGAAAAGTGGCCAAGGGTCACCCCAGCTGATAACTCCTTGCACTCCTTCCCCCACTCCCAACAAAGAAACTCCACTGCAGGGATGAAATGCCACTCTTCTACCCACTGCTATCTCTAAGAACCCCAAATTTGCCACCCATAATAAAACAGATTTGAAGTGTTAATTTTTTTTTTTTTTGGAGGGGTTAGGGAGAATGAGAAAAAAATATAGGAGTGATTGCACAGTGTTATCAGGATTTTATGCCCTAGGCTCAACATTTGGATGAAAGCTGTAAGGGTAGCTTAAAAGCAAGAATAAATAGGTTTGTGGGTACCATGTTAATGTAGGGTATTACCTGAAAGCAAGAGTAGTAGCCCAAAGAGAACACACACAAACGCGCGCACGCGGGCTAGGCCATGCTCATGCTTTGTTCCTCATCCAAGGGCATTTAGTTGCAGCCACTTAGGAGATTCCTAAGGCCTCAAGTCAAGGAGATGGAGGGTCTTAAACTTTATCCACCTTGCAGCAATATGGTCATACCTTTTTAATGTTGCTAGGTCTGAGACATCAAGACATGAAGCATTTTGAAAGCCAATAATAACTACAATTTATTGAGCATTCACTGTGCACTAAGTGCTTTATTACATTTAACATCAACTCTGAAGTAGTTGCTATTAAAACCCTTTTTCAGAAATGAGTTGAACAGAGATTTTATTTGCCCAAGATTGTAAGGCTTTAAGTGGCAGGCCCAGATATTTTCTTCATCATGTTTTATGCTCCAAGTCATTCAGCTGTAAACCCCCAAACATAGCAGGTTACCATTTAGCAGTCCCAAATGTTTATCTCTCCTGCTCCCTCCTTGGTGCCAACCAGCCTGACTAGCATTGATCAAAGACCAAGCCAGCCAGGAGGTCCTCTCTCTTTTCCATTTCAATAACCCTAATTTCTGACCAAAGTAAAGTTTTCCCCATTCCCTGTGTGCACTAAAGGGTGAATTGCCAGAATGAACCTTGTCCTGTTCTCTCACGTTTGGTGCACCTCTTGTCCCCTGAATAGACTGTAAGCACCTAGAGGGTAAAGATAATTATTTGATACATATTTATTGAATACTTACTGTATGTTGGACCCAGTGCTAGCAGCATATGTATGAATTTGAGAGCTCGACGTCCCACTAAAACCACGCCCCTTCAAGTCCCAATAAGTGTGAGGGAAGATAGGGAAGGCCAAATCCTACATCAGGGTCTGTCTTCAGGAGGGAAGGGACCTGGTTGGGGGAAGGGGGATTCTGAGTAGTGAAACCACTTCCTGTGTAGCTAGTTCCTGTGTTGACAGAATGAGCAGAAGGGGAGGCGGGGTAGAGGGAGCAGAGCCAGGGGCTGGGGGCTACTGAGCCTCTGGAAATGAGAAGGCCAGGAGATCCTCCCTACCATGAGCCCCCTCCACTCCAGCAGCTGAAGGAGTTTTTCCCAGTCTCTGTGCTCCCCTGGGGCGAGAGAGATTAAATAAGCTGTTTGGGTGGGAAAAAAGAATGGAGGAAGTTGACAGAGATGGGCGGGGCTCATGGGGGGGCTGACCAGGAACCCAGCTTCCTGCTCAGTACCCAGGCATCCAGCCCCCAGCTCACCCCCACCCCTTCCAGCCCCCACTCCCCTTAGGAACCCAAGGTTCCGGCCCTCCTCCCAAATCCCAGCCACCCCTCCCCCATCAGTTTCTCCCCTCCAGGGGATGGAGGCCGAGAGACCCCAGGAAGAAGATGGTGAGCAGGTGAGCTGGGCACCGGGTCGGGGAGGCTGAACGGGGAGAGGAGGGAAGTAGAGGACCTGGGGCAGAAATGTAGTGACACAGATGGACACAGGGGACTCGGAAAGGCTTGGGCACACAACAGAGAGGAAATGGGCCACTGGCCTAGACCCTGTCCAGCCACCCTCTTAAACCGCTTAACTGGAATGGATGTCCCTTGGCATCAGGGCCCCCAACAGGATGAACAAGGCTGGCCCCCTCTGAACTCCACCACTCGGCCTTGGCGATCTGCTCCTCCGTCCCCTCCTCCTCCAGGGACCCGCCACACAGGTACCCCCAACCAACCCAGGGAGGGCTCCAATCCTGGTGCCCACATCCTGACCCTATTAGCGAAGCCCACTCCATCGTTGGCCCTCTCCACACCTCTTCCAAACTCCTTATAGGACTCCCCATTAGGCCCCCTCTGCTCTGGTTCAAAGTCCCTGTCACCTCACCCTGTCCCCACCCCCCATTGCTCCCATCTGTCAACTCCTCTGGGTCCCTGAGCCTTCCCACTACTCTCCCCAGCCCTGGGGCCTCGCTCCGCCTCCCTGCTTTCCATGCAAACTGAGCTCCTTCTGGACCTGGTGGCTGAGGCCCAGTCCCGCCGCCTGGAGGAGCAGAGGGCAACCTTCCACGCCCCTCAAAACCCCCCAGGCCTAGCCCCTGCCCCACCCCGGCCTCTCGAGGACAAAGAACAGCTCTACAGCACCATCCTCAGTCACCAGGTGAGACATCTCCAGGAGGCAACACCCAAGCCTTCTGGTCTCTTGGCCCTCGTCTCTTTTGGGCTCTATCCTTCTTTCTCCCT
This sequence comes from Tarsius wallacei, assembly GCA_963574415.1. Taxonomy (NCBI): domain Eukaryota; kingdom Metazoa; phylum Chordata; class Mammalia; order Primates; family Tarsiidae; genus Tarsius; species Tarsius wallacei. The sequence continues at coordinate 22,997 of CAUYQG010155803.1, forward strand.
AGGTGTCTGTCCCATGGTCAGCTCCTAGTCACCCCATCCCCATCACAGGTTTCCTATATGCTTCCCCTACCAACCCTGGTTCCTCTCAAGGTCCTCCTTTCCTCAAACCCTCACCAAAGGTCTCCCTCTCCTTCCACTCCTTCAGTGCCAGCGGATGGAAGCCCAGCGGTCAGAGCCTCCCCTCCCCCCAGGGGGGCAGGAGCTCCTGGAGTTGCTGCTGAGAGTTCAGGGTGGGGGTCGAATGGAGGAGCAAAGGTCCCGGCCCCCCACACACACCTGCTGAGACACACACACTGCTGAGACTTAAGCTCCCAACCAGTCCCTCCTCCATCCTGGGGCTCAAAGCTGGGCATGCCCTCAACCCTTGCTTGGCAGGGGCACCAAAGACTGGAAGACCCAGCAGAAATCTCAATATTCATTGCCCTCATCACTTTCCCTGGGAAGTGGAGGAGGTGAAAGTCCTCAAACCCTGGGAATAGGCAAGGTAGGCCGGTCATTTAACTTCCTCCCCAAGTACCTGGGAGCTTAAGGCAGTAAGAGGATCCCAGGCAACCATCTCAGAGAGTAGCTAGGGTCTCGTGCTGAGCTGTAGGGACACCACCAGTTGTCAAGTACTAGACAGGGTCCTAGGACTCAGGCCTCCACTTACCAAAAAAAGACAAATCTCCAAGGTTATGACCTCCAAGACAGCTCTATCCTCCCTCCCAGTAAGAAGAAAGGATGGGTGGGTGGGTACAGCTAAGAGATTAAGACTATTTTCCTATTCCCACCACCACCCCCTAGCCCCAAGACCGAGGGGCCTACAGGCTGTGAATGGACCTTTAGCCCTGCCCACCCTCTCTCCCCACTGCTGCTGAGTCTGTCGGATGTTTTGGCTGTATAAATAAATATAACTCCCCTCTGGACTAAAGACTGGTGTCTGAGGGAGCAAGGGACAAAGATGGGGGGTGGAGGGTAGGAAGGTGAGGCCAGAGGCCGCCTCTCTCCCCAGTCTGGCCAGAGGCCAGCTCCCCTCCCTGGCTGGTTAATTACTGGCTCATTAAGCAGCGGCTGGAGACCTCCCTAATTATCTCCCCCAGCCCCCCTCTCCTGGTTTTAATTAAGTAGAACAGGGAGGAGAGTCATTAGAACAAGAAATATGAACCGAGCTGTCTATGAACCCAGGCATTCCAGCGGCCAGAGTCCACAGATCTCTGATTCAGAACCCCGGCGGCAGGCTCCCCAGCCCCCAACACGCCCCCTTCCCAGGCCAGAGAAGTCCGGCGGGGCCTTCCCATATTTTCTCCGAGGGGCCCGTCTCCTCCCTCGTCCCCTCTTCCCTCTCCCCTCCTCCACTCGGTCTCAGTTCCTCTGTTTCTGTGTGTCTCTCTCCGCCCCCAGCTCCTCCCTGTTCCTCCTCCCTTCTCCCCTCCTCTTCCTCCCCGGCTCCCCTCCCCCAGCCTCCCTCCCTCGCTCCCCCCTTCTCCCTCCTCCCTCTCTCTCACACACACCCCCGCTTGGGCCTCCTCTCTCTCTCCGGCTCCATTTTCTCCGCCGCCGGGGGCCGGGGTCTCCTGTGGGGGGCCCAGCCGGTACCCCAGGTCTCCCTTCAGTGCCGGGGTGAACCCCCGGGGGAGCTGGGAGGAGGGGAGACGGGCGGGGGTTGGGGCGGAGGGAGCAGCGGCCCCAGCGAGTTTGGGGGGGGAAGAAACCAGGCGGGGGAGGGGCGGAGCAGGGAGGGGGCCTCAGGGCCCCCCCCCAGCTATGGACGAGCGGCTGCTGGGGCCGCCCCCTCCGGGCGGGGGCCGGGGGGGCCTGGGATTGGTGGGTGGGGAGCCTGGGGGCCCTGGCGAGCCTCCCGGTGGCGGAGACCCCGGTGGGGGTAGCGGGGGGGTCCCGGGAGGCCGAGGGAAGCAAGACATCGGGGACATTCTGCAGCAGATAATGACCATCACCGACCAGAGCCTGGACGAGGCCCAGGCCAAGTGAGTGCCCCCACCCCGGGACCCCACACAGACCCAGAAAACCCCGTTCACAAGCTTTGAATCTTCTGGGAGCCCCCTCCCCCCAACTCCAGAGTCCTTTCCAGGATCCAATAGCTTCTCTCCTTACTCCTGGGAGCCCCTAGAAAAGTGATCCCTCTCAAACCTCCTTTCACCCCAGGCCCTAAAATGCTAACAGAGGGAACCCTAGGTGGCCCCACTTCCCCTCCTAACCTTTTGCTGACCCCAGTCGCCCCTGGAACAGCCCCATCACCGGAGCCCCCTTCTGTCTCCCAGACTAAGAAACTGTTCTTGGGCTATGGTGTCTTCTCTCTTAACTCTCCTCTCAGCCCACCCCCAGTCTCTCCAGACCTGGGGACCTCCACACCCCTCCCAAAGCTCCTAACACTCCTGTCTGCCTGGGCCGAACCTCCAGGGGTCCTCACCCACCCCTCCCCTGCTCAGCCAGACACTGGATGCACCACAGCCTCCCACTTGGTCAGCCCCAAGACCCCTTCACAGACACTGTTCTGAACTCCCCACTTAGCTTTGCACCCCCACCCTTCTCTGCTACCTCAAACTCTGACTCTTCTCCACCTCATCCTCCATCTCTCTTCCTCAGAAATCTACCTAGTCACCCTCATTTCTCCAGTCACCCCCAAATCCCTCATCCTTCCTAGACCATCTCCCAAAGCCCCCAGCACACCCATGGCACCTTTAGCCTGCCACCTGCATCTTCCTTCTGTTTTCCTGAGGAGCCCCCTCCCCAGCTCCATTCCACCCACCAACCTGCTTCCTCCACAGATTTACCCTCCTTGTTCCCAGGCTCCCATCCTGAACCCTCTCAGAACCCTCCTCTGTTTCCCAAGCTCCTCAACTTTTCTCTTTCCCTACTCCCACTTCTCCCAAGGAAACACGCCCTAAACTGCCACCGAATGAAGCCTGCTCTCTTTAGCGTCCTGTGTGAAATCAAGGAGAAAACCGGTATGTGGGTTCCCCTTTGGTTCCTCAACTCTGGGGTCAGAATCCTGTTCACTCTAGGACTAAGAGTTTGACAACTTGGGGGTTCTGAGGAAAGTGAGGAGCCCGGGAAGTTGCTAAGGGGGGACTGGGAGAAAAATCAAAGCCTGGAGACTTGGGCCTCCAGGAGGCACCAGGAGGACTGAGCGCTGGGGGGTGGGGTCCCTAAGTCCACTCGCTTGCATGCTAGGCCTCAGCATTCGAAGCTCCCAAGAGGAGGAGCCGGTGGACCCACAGCTGATGCGCTTGGACAACATGCTTCTGGCGGAGGGTGTGGCTGGGCCCGAGAAAGGGGGGGGCTCAGCAGCAGCTGCTGCAGCTGCTGCAGCCTCCGGGGGCGGCGTGTCCCCTGACAACTCCATCGAACACTCGGACTATCGTAGCAAACTTGCCCAGATCCGCCACATCTACCACTCGGAGCTGGAGAAGTATGAGCAGGTGAGGCGAGGAGGTCGGGGCGGATATAGGGAAGGGCTCTTGGGAGGGAGTCCCGAGACCAAAGGGCTCTTCCTCACTAGCCCGCTGGCCTACACTACAGGCATGCAATGAGTTCACAACCCATGTCATGAACCTGCTGAGGGAGCAGAGCCGCACAAGGCCTGTGGCACCCAAAGAGATGGAGCGCATGGTGAGCATCATCCATCGAAAGTTCAGCGCCATCCAGATGCAGCTCAAGCAGAGCACCTGCGAGGCTGTCATGATCCTGCGTTCCCGTTTCCTGGATGCCAGGTGGGGCCCAGGGACCTTCCCATTCCTGTCCAAGACCCTGGGTTGCCATGTTGCACAACATGGTACTCTGTGACAATGATACTCTATGGAGTTGTGTGGCATGGCAGCCCTGCCAGGACACCAATATCCTCCTCACCACCCTTCTCCCTCCTCTGTAGACGAAAGCGCCGTAACTTTAGCAAACAGGCCACTGAGGTCCTAAATGAGTATTTCTACTCCCATCTGAGTAACCCATATCCTAGTGAGGAGGCTAAGGAGGAGCTCGCCAAGAAGTGCGGCATCACCGTCTCTCAGGTATTATGGGGGTTTAGGGAGAAGGAGAGTTTTGTTGTTGTTGTTGTTGTTGATATTTTTAATTTTTTTATTATTTTAGCGCGTGCCTGTAGTTCCAGCAACTTGGAAGGCTGGTTGTTGATTTTTGAGTTGAAGTCTCACTCTGTTGCTCAGCTGGAGTGCCGTGGCACGCTCACAGCCACCACAGCCTTGACCTGCTGGGCTCAGGTGATCCTTCCACCTCAGCCTTCCAAGTAGCTGGAACCACAGGCATATGCCACCATGACTGGCTGATTTTTTTGATTTATGTAGAAACGAGGTCTTGCCATGTTGCTCAGTCTGGTCTCCAACCCCAGAGCTTAGGTAATCCTCTCGTCTCTGCCTCCCAAAATGCTGGGATTACAGACGTGAGCCACTGCGCCTGGCTGAGAAGGAGTTTTTAGGCAAAATGCTTTCAGATCCTAGCCAGAATACAGTGGCACACGCCTATAATTCCAGCTATTTGGGTGCCTGAGGTGGGAGGACTGCTTGAGCCCTGGAGCTCAAGACAGGCCTGGGCAATATAGTGAGACCCTATCTTAAAAAAAAAAAAAGAAAGAAAAAGAGAAAATGCTTTTAGATCTTATTCATTGAGGGACTTCAGAGGGCAAGGTTTCCACCTGATGCTCCTTTCTGCCCAATACCCACAGGTCTCCAACTGGTTTGGCAATAAGCGGATTCGCTATAAGAAAAATATTGGAAAGTTTCAAGAGGAGGCAAACATCTATGCTGTCAAGACTGCCGTGTCTGTCACCCAGGGGGGCCACAGCCGCACCAGCTCCCCGACACCCCCTTCCTCTGCAGGTGGATCCCACTGTCACCCCGACTGGCTGTTTTGCACACTTCCTGCTTTTGTTCCCACTTCCTATCTAGGCATAACAGATGGGGGGACTTTTGGGGTGAGAGAAACCAAGCTGAGACAGGGTGGAGATGTCAGGGAACAGAGGCCATTCCACTGAAGTTAATTCTGCCTTTCTTCCAGCGGGTATCCAGGGGAGGCTCAGGAACAGCCTGCTCTTTCTGAGTGGAATATTGTTTTGTGGATAATTTGTGTCACTTGTGTATAATAGCACATCCCCACAGAACTGGTTTAGGGGACTTTTTGGTTCTGAGAGTTGTGGTTCATCTCCTGTCTACCGTCACAGACTTTGTTACATCTTTCCTCTCTGCTCCCCCAAGGCTCTGGCGGCTCTTTCAATCTCTCAGGATCCGGAGACATGTTTCTGGGGATGCCCGGGCTCAATGGAGATTCCTATTCTGCTTCCCAGGTCAGGTGCCCCATTTCCTTGAGTAGGGGCTTCCCCTGCTTTGGGATACAAGACCTTTTTTTTTTTCTGAGGCTTCTCCTCACTGTGTCATACCTTCCTCTGCTGCCTGCAGGTGGAATCACTCCGACACTCGATGGGGCCAGGGGGCTACGGGGATAACCTCGGGGGAGGCCAGATGTACAGCCCTCGGGAAATGAGGGTGAGTGGATCCCCAAGTGCCCTCTCTCCAGGTCTAACAGGATAGAAGGGCCTTTTCCCTGGCAGTGTTGTGCTCACACAGCGTTTCCTAGGCCGTTTCTCATACTCAAACTGTCTCTTTCCAGGCAAATGGCAGCTGGCAGGAGGCTGTGACTCCGTCTTCAGTGACATCCCCGACAGAGGGACCAGGGAGTGTTCACTCTGACACCTCCAACTAATTGCCCCTCAGGGTCACAGGGGTGGGGGCTCTCACAAGGCGACTCTTGAAGAGGACGCAGGCATCCAGAGGACAAACCCCAGATACAGGAGAAGCACAAGACAGAGAAGGGCAAATGGGGTCATCCCCTCCCCAACTAGACTCTCTTAGTGCTGGGGGAGCTGACTACATGGCAGGAAGAATGGGGCCCCTTAAGGGAGAGTGGGGTCTGTCTCCCCATTTTTTCCATCTTTTCTCTCCCCTTCTCTCTCACACAGAAACACATACCCAGAAACCTATGTCTCAGACCCCTTTTTCTCCTTTTTTCTCTCCCTCTCTCCCATATATATACTCCCACATACAACTGTTCTGTTTCTCTTTCTGAGCTCCCCCACTTTCCCTTCCCTACCCCACTTATATGCTCTGGAATCTGCGGAGATGCCAGCCCTGCCTGACCAGAGATGCCAAAAATGGGGACACGACTTCTGGACAGAGAACGCGGGCCACGCCCCCTGTGCATCCCCACCCCCTACCCCTCCAGATGGCTTTATTACCTCATACGCAGCTCATCTTAAACCAATAGAATCGCTCGGTGGACGAGAGTGTCTGACTCAGATATCTACCTCGGAGGGAGTTTCTGCTACTTTAGGGAATTATTGACTGGGTTTTGGGGTTGGACTTTTTTTAAAGGAAAGAAAAAGAAACCCTGGGATCCATCTGTAATTTTTGATTTGTTTTTGTTGTTTGTTTTGGTGGTGGTGGTGGTTCTTAATTTTTAATTTAGTTTGGGGAAGTAGTTTTTTTTTATAAATATGTTGATTTCTTGTCTTTTTATTTCTTGCTCTCCCATATTAGGGGTGATAGCCAAAGGGGTCCTGGTAAGAGAAAGGGGGACAAACAATTGGTGAAGAGGCCCACCTGGCTCTAGGCCTGACCATCAGGAAGTGAATTTTGCAGGGCACCAAAATCCTTGCCTCCTAAAATCACTTAGGTGTTTTTTGCTTATGTGGGCAGGTTTCTGCTGCATTTGGTTTGGAGGCAGTGAGGGGCTTCCTATCTTCCCTCTTCCCGCAACCCTTGGGTAGGATTGGACTTAGTAATTTTGAGGAAATTGAAGATACCACCTTCCCCTGTGACATGCCTTTAATTTTTTTAACTACTATTTGCAAATTGGAGGGGAAGAATGGGGAGGGGGTTATTGCCAAATATGTTAAATATGGGTTGGGGTGCTTGTATGTGTGTATCTCCCTCAGTTTCCCCAGAAATGAGGTATCTTTTTTTGCCACACCAAAATCAAGGGGGTGGGGAGAAAGAGGAGGGAGGTTGCAAAAAGTCAGGTATGGGGGAAAGTAAAATCAATGCTGTCCCATTCTCAGCCTTGAACCCTACCATCTGGTCCCCTCAGACATCCTCAGGATTTTACAAGACTGTCAGAGTGGAGAACCCCTTCCGTTACAAATATGGGCAGGATTGGGGACAGGTTGGGAGTGTGATGGGTGGGAGGTGGGAGGCATGGGCCGGGGCAGTTCTCTCCTCACTTGTAAACTTGTAGTTTCACAGAAAAAAAAAACAAACAGTTTTAAATAAAGAAATTTCTTTTTTCCCTGGGTTTAGTTGAGAATTTTTTTCGAAAAACATGAGAAACCCCAGAAAAAAATGTTTTTCTCTCAAAGCCCCAGACAGGTTTGTCGCCTGCCCCCAGCTTTGCCCTCACCATTGCACCCTTGCAGACAACAGCCTGGACCGAACCCTGTTGACTAGCAACCTCTGTTCGGTCAAAATGGGCCTCCAGTGGGCCACCAAGCAACCCCGAAGGACAGATGGAAAACAGCGGGGGGCGGGGGGCCTGTGAGGGAATGAGACCCTAGGAGGTGCACGCCCCACCCCCAGGGAAGTAGGTGTGCCCAGAGACTGGCAGTGCCCAGGGGTGGAGTAATAATTGTTTCTCCTAGCACCTGAAGGACTCTTGTCTTAGAGGCATGAATTCCTAGCATTCCCTGTGACAGGACAGGACTGAGAGATGGGGGCAGGGGAGAGGGTGCCAGCTCCACCTAGAACTGTGGCCACAGCAGGGAGAGGAGCAGACAGATCCAGAAGCCTGGGAAGGAAGCAGGATGGCAGCAGGGGCAGCGGTTGGAGCCTGGGTGCTGGTCCTCAGTCTATGGGGTGAGCCACTCCCCCCCCACCCTACCTTATCCTCCCTACAGAAAGCTCTGCAACCCCAACCCCCAATCTCCCCAGAACTTTCCTAGAACCTGGGCACTATTTTGCAAGCTCTCTTACCCATCCTGCCCTAATTTCATGAGCCCTCAGCTCTCTTCCTGCCCCTCCACCATGGTACTGTCTCCCAGGGGCAGCAGTAAGCAGTCAAAACATCACAGCCCGGATTGGGGAGCCGCTGGTGCTGAACTGCAAAGGGGCTCCCAAGAAACCACCCCAGCAGCTGGAATGGAAACTGGTAAGCAGGGTCCTGTCCAGCCTTCCACCTTCTGGAGAGAGCAGCGATAATGTGCATCCCCGTTGTCCAGCCTCATCAGTTCTTTCCCAAAAGACTTCCGTTGCTTAGGTCCCTCATCTCTGTCCCCAGAACACAGGCCGGACAGAAGCATGGAAGGTACTGTCCCCCCAGGGAGGCCCCTGGGATAGTGTGGCTCGTGTCCTCCCCAACGGCTCCCTCCTTCTTCCGGCCATTGGGATCCAAGATGAGGGGACTTTCCGGTGCCGGGCAATGAGCAGGAATGGAAAGGAGGCCAAGTCCAACTACCGAGTCCGAGTCTACCGTAAGGGTTCCAGGGCCTTTCCAAGGCTCTCCTCTCAGAAAAAACTTTCAACCCCAGCCCTTGAGTCCTTGGCCCTGGTGTAAGGACCTCTGACTTCCACTGCCCCCATTCCCACACCTGAAGTGTGAAAACCTTCGCCGCTGCAGCCTGATTGAATTTTTCCCTCCAGAGATTCCTGGGAAGCCAGAAATTATAGATCCTGCCTCTGAACTCGTGGCTGGTGTCCCCAATAAGGTAGTGGTAAGCGGGAGATATAGAAAGTGGTCCTGCAAACAGAAGGGGAATGTGGGTGTGGGTGTGGGTGTGTGGTATCTCATTTTCAAAGGATGGGGTCACCACTCTTTCTCCAGGTGGGGACATGTGTGTCCGAGGGAGGCTATCCTGCAGGGACTCTTAGCTGGCACTTGGATGGGAAACCCCTGGTACCTGATGGGAAGGGTGAGTCCCAAGGTCCTCTTCCAGCTGCCTTCTTCCCGATCTCACTCCCACACCCACCTTAGGACATCTTATCTTATCCTTCCCCTACCATAGGAGTATCTGTGAAGGAAGAGACCAGGAGACACCCTGAGACAGGGCTCTTCACACTGCAGTCAGAGCTGATGGTGACCCCAGCCAGGGGAGGAGCTCCCCATCCCACCTTCTCTTGTAGCTTCAGCCCAGGCTTTCCCCGGCGCCGGGCCTTGCACACAGCCCCGGTCCGGCCCAGTGTCTGGGGTGAGCAAAGGGGTGGGGAGGGTTTCAAGCTGGGTGAGCACATTCTGGAAGTATGGCCTTCAGGGAAAGAGGGGTCAGGCCATGGCCACTGGGACCACTCACAGTACTCCTCTCAATCTCATGCCCCTTCCAACTCCAGAGCCTGTGCCTCTGGAGGATGTCCGATTGGTGGTAGAGCCAGAAGGTGGAGCAGTGACTCCTGGTGGGACCGTAACTATGACCTGTGAATCCCCTGCCCAGCCTCCTCCTCAAATCCACTGGATGAAGGACGTGAGTGACCTGGAGAGAGGGGCTGGGAGGTGGAGAGAACCATAACTGACAACTGGAAGGAAAGCAGAGGGCTAATGGAGTAATGGAGGGAAAGGGAGGCTAGACACTAAGGAGAAAGGGCATCTGAGAATGTGGAAACAAAGCCAGTTTTGTAATAGTCTCCTATCCCTTCCCCCAACCAGGGCATGCCCCTGCCCCTCCCCCCTAGCCCAGTGCTGATCCTCCCTGAGGTGGGACCTCAAGACCAGGGAACCTACAGTTGTGTGGCCACTCATCCCAGCCACGGACCCCAGGAAAGCCCTGCTGTCAGCATCAGCATCATCGGTGAGACCTCTCCCCAGTCCCAAGGGCCCTGGGCTGAGGTGAAGGACAACATAGTCTTCAATTCCCTGCTCCATTCTGGCATTATCCCCAAGAGTCACCTCACCCCTCCCTCCATGTACCCACACCCAGGGCTTCTCTGCCCCACCCAAGTCCTGCCAAGAAAGCAGCCAAGCCTCTGCTCTCTTCCCTATGACATAAAGAAAAGACTCTTCTGGGTTCCCACTAAATAGCCCTCTCTCAAACTGAAGTCCTCCCTCTGACTTGCTCCAACTTTTGTCTTCCAGAAACAGGAGAGGAGGGGCCAACAGCAGGTGAGGGGTTGGATAAGGTCAGAGAAACAGAAGAGAGCCCCAGATGCATGTGACTGGGGGGATGGTCAACAAGAATGGTTAAGAGGGGAGTGCTGTGCCCTCAATTTTCTCCATCTCCCTACAGGCTCTGTGGGAGCGTCAGGGCTGGGAACTCTAGCCCTGGTCCTGGGGATCTTGGGAGGCCTGGGGACAGTTGCCCTGATCATTGGGGTCATCATGTGGCGAAGGCGGCGACGTCCAGGAGAGGAGAGGTGAGTGGAGAAAGTCAGATACCCCAGATTTGGGGTTTCCAGGCAGCAAGTAGGGAGTGTGGGGTGGAACAATGTAGTGTTAGGAACCATGTGTAGAATTCTCCCTGATCCTCTTCCTCAGGAAGGCCCCAGAAAATCAGGAGGAGGAGGAGGAGCGTGCAGAGCTGAATCAGTCGGAGGAGCCTGAGGCAGGCGAGAGCGGTACAGGAGGGCCTTGAGGGGCCCACAGACAGACCCTATCCATCAAGCTCCCATTTTTTCCCCCTTGAACTGTTCTGGTCCCAGACCAGCTCTCCCCTGTACAATCTGTACGCCACCTCACCAAACTTTCTTCATAACCAGAGCCCCTCACAAAGAGTGATGAGTAAACACCTGACACATCTTGCCCATGTGTGTTTGTGTGTGTGTGAGACAACTTTACCTCCTGTGCCCTTGAGAGCCCTGAAGGAGGGGGGTCACCCCCACACTACACCAAACATCTATGCAAGTTGGGGAGAAGATGATCCTGTCCTGGAAAGAAGGAAGAAAGGAAGAACTTGGGAAGAGCGTCCATCAATACGTTTCACCTTTTTTATTGAATTTGTAATAAAGAGGTAGTGAGGGGGAGGAAGTACTTAAGAGTCAAACCCATATTAGACTCTGGGGAGAGAAAAATTAAATCAACAAGAGAGGGAATGGGGGAGAGTCAGAGAGTGACTTGCCTACCTTTCAACATCAGATCAAGAAATCTAGGGGAAAGCAAAGGATTAGGAAAGAGGAGAAACAGACATTGTCTTCAGTCTGTCCTTCTCCCTCAGGGCTGGGAATTATGATGCTACTGAGTGAGCAGTTCAGAGCAGAATGCTCTCCCATCCTATGCACAGATGTTACTCCCCCTCCTCAAGCCCTCCTGGAGAGTGGCCAGGGCTGGCCTTAGCCAACAGAAATGGAGGGATTAGGGGGGCGTCCAGGAGTAAGGAAGGGTCAGCAGGGACCCCCAATACTGATTCTTGCTTGGCTGGAGTTGCGCAGGAAGGAGACACAGCTCAAATACTGAGCAGCCAAAAAAAAAAGAAGATGGCGAGAAACAGGAAGAGGGAATCCTGCCAGCTGGAGGCCGGGTGACCCTGTCCCAGATCCACACCTGTGGGAGAAAGGAAAGCTGCAGAAGCATATGCTCCTAGGTGGAAGGGGCCTGAGGGGATTGACAGGGCTCCCTGGTAGGAGCCAAGTGTCTTACCTGTACCCCGGTGGAAAGGCTCATGGGTATTGAAGACAGTGGTGAAAAAACCAAAGGGAAAAGCACCAACACCAAATGAGAAGTGAAAGCCCCCGGTATCACCAAACGGCTGGAATCCCTAAGGAGGTGGAAAACATCAGCGAGAGGAACCAGGCAAATGTTTATCAAGAAAAGGACACAAATAGACAAGAAGACTCACCCCTCTGCTCTCTGGAGCTGGTCGCTGGCCTTGGGGGCGGGGTGGAGTTTTCAATCTGAGGAAGAGGAGAAAGATTATCAACATGGAATTTTCTCTTCTCTTTCACACCCTCTTCCCTTCAAGCTTGCCTTCAAGCTTCCCTAAGTACCACCTCCAGTCCCTAACCTGGGATCCTGGGCCTTCTGGCTCCCTCGACCATAAAGTGGAACAACCTTCTCTCTGCTGATCCCAGCTTTACATACTGGGCACTCTTGCCTCTCTGGCCGTGTCTCCAGCCACTGGGGAGAAAAAAATGAAGTGGTTTCCAGTACACAGGAGGGTCTTCCAGCTCCTCAGACCTCCCCATTTCCCTCTTCATCTCCTCTGAGTACGCACCTGATGAAGACAGGGCCAACTGGATAGGAGGGGGAAAAAAAAAAGGTCAAACTAGCTACAGAAAAGAGACACAGACCCCAGTCTTCACAGAATCCCATCTCATCCCTCTTCCCAGGTATTATCTAGTGTGTCTTCATATTTTCCACAACCTCTATTTGGCCTTCGCGTTTCTCTGATCTTACAACACCTAAAGCTCTATCCATCCCCAACACACTCAACCCTCTTTTCTCCTCTCCCCCAATAAATTTTCATCTCTTTCCTGACTTTCAGTTAATTTGCAATTCTCTTCAGACACCTCTTTCCACGTCTCCTCTTTCACCCCCATCCCCATCTTGCCCCATCACTCCCCAAACCAAATCCCCTTTACTAGCACAGTTTCTCTCCTTCAAACTCAGTATATCCCTATCTTCACGATCTTTTAACCTCTCAAGCCTGCCCTTACACAGTGCCCTTGTCCCCAGGTTTGTCATAACATCTCCCTTCCCATATCTCATATGAATGTGATCCCATATTTCTTGGGTCTCCCTGACTCAATTGGTGCGTGCCTCCCCTAACCTTTGTGGTTCATCCGTTTCCACCTGTACAGTTAAGAACTCTCACCTCTCTGGGGCAAGATGGGTCGGTTCTCACATATACAGATGTGCAGTGTCGCTCCACTCCATCTCTTCCTTTTAACACACCACACACCCAGCTCCTAGTTCCTAAGACCTTTCTTTCCACAGATCTCGTCTGTACAGAGATTATCCTCCCACCCACACATAGCAGCAAAGACGTAGGTCTCCTCTTCGGATCTCACCTAAGAGGTATGCCCTCCAATTATCTGTATGATTGTACAGTTCCTCGCTCCCAGCCTCCTCAGTAAAGAAGTGAGTCCCACTGCCGTCCGCCCCCTCCCCGATTCTTACCAGTACAGGTGGCCACACACACTGACCACAGCTTCCCGAGCAGTCTCCAAACATATATTACATTCGAAGGTCGCGCCCGCCCCGCCCTTTGGCTTTTCGGGGCTCCCATCCTCCTCCTCCGCTGCTGCCATGTCCCGTCTTGTTTCGCCCCCACGTACCCCTTAGTCCCCCCAAATACACATACACACGCCCCAACAAACGAGAAGCCACCTCCAGCCCACGATCGTTGGGCAGGCTTCAAGGTTTTCTAATCGCTATTGGTATCAGTGCCTGCCCATCACACAGGGTTCAAAAGAAACGATTGGTCCAAAGGATAGGGGCGGAAAAATATTTGCGCGGCCCTACCCTTGAACGATGACTATTGGCTGATGCAGTCGGAGTCAGCATGCAATGCCAAGGGATTGGCACTAACTCGCTACACCCGGTCCTGTCGCCCGGCCAGGGAGGGCTTTATTCGCCTTAGTCGTTGTCAGTCATAGCCGAAGGCCAGAAGCAATTGGCTCGAGACCACGGAAACCTCGCCCACCACAAGCCCTTTTCTTTCCTCCACTTCCTCTTTCAGAGAACGTCCAGATTCCTATTGGACTTTGAAACTCCAAGGCAACTCATTGGCTAGAACTCGACGGAAAATGGTGGTTAGGTAGAACGCGCCTGCGCAGCACGCGGCGGGACGGGGTGGGCCAATCCTGAAAGGGTTGAACCTCTTCTGGTCCCACCCCTTCACCTCTATCTTGTTGCCACGGTGACTACTCTACGATTGGCGAGGCTCGCAGTTCAGAGCCCACGGCTCGGCTTCATCCGGGGCCTTCGGCTCTGACTTCTCAGCTGATTGGGCCGTTTCCTTGGCTCCTGATTGGCTGACATCGGAAAAGACGGCGAAGAGCTAGGGAAAGAGGGCAAACACTAGGGTCGCAGGGTTCAAAATGGCTCCGGCCCCCTTGGGTGACGTAGAGAGCAGAACTTGGGTCTGCCCCTCCCTCTTAGTGAAGAAGGGAGCAGAACTGGGATTAGCCTGTCGTTTGGATGGTGCGAACATCGGTCTGCGGCGCTTGTGTTAACCCAACTCCCTCGGCTGGAAGACTTAGCCCGCCCTTCTTTAGGTGATTTACAGAGCAGAACTAAACTAAAGGCCCACCCTTTAATATATTGTGACACACAGAGTAGAACAGACTTGACCTCAACTCATCTCTGCTTTAAATCTTAAAAGCAGAAAAGCTCTGGCTCCACCCCTTTTGTGTGGTACCGAAGGGGCAAGCACTTCTCTTTCTAGGTGATCTGCGGTGGAATGGGTTAGGCTCGCCCCTTCTGGTAACTGCCCTGCAGAACTAGGGTCTTCTTCCTGGGCTGTATCCCTGGGAGCTTGGGCCTTTCCTACCTACGATCACTGACCCTCACTGTAACTCAAGGAACAGAACTAGGTAACAGTCCTCCCACTACCAGGGTTCTTTACATCCTCTTCCCCAGGGCATGAAACTTGCAGGGCAAAGGTGTGTCCAGGGCCAGGATGAAGATGCAGGCTGGGGACTGTTCCGCAACACCCTGATAAAAAGGTCCCATGTGACTCAAGAGTAAGGAAAAATGAGAGGCTGGGAGTTTCATAAAGAAGGATTGGGCAACTGAGGGTTCAGGAAGCTTGAAGAGGTTTAGGAAAGGTATTGAGAGAGAAAGGTAGAGGCCAAGAAGAAAGTAATGATCCTGGTAAAGGAGTAATGGGAAGGAGGAGAGCAGTCGCTAGAGAATTAGATACACGGCTACAAAATTAAGGAGGCATGCTTATCCCAGAAGAATCAACGTTCTTCCTCATCCTGTTTCTAGGAAGCAACCCTAATGCCCAATTTCCTTTGGACGAAAAGATGCACCCAGATTCTATGTTGGGAGAGGGGTTGTCTTAGCTTTGGTAAGGAGACTGATAGGAAGGAACCAAGAAAGAAAAGGTACTAAGGTAAAAGCATGGAAAGGAAAAGGTCAGGGAAAGGGCTAGAGAGGGTGGCTGGAGGAGGGAGCTGGACAGCTAGAAGATAGTGGGGAGACAAAGGGCAAAGAGACCAGACCAGAAGGCTGGAAAGTGAGGCGGGGTGAGATGGAGACTTGGAGACAAGAAGAAGAGAAGTGAACTCAGTGCCTGGCTTATGGTATGTGCTTGATAAATGTTTAGAATTGAATGGGGACCAGGAATAGGGGGGTCTTTGAAAAGAGTTGGGAGGAATAAGCAGCAGACACTGGAGTTAAGGAGAAAGGAAGAGACCAAGTAAAAGTGGCAGCAAGAAGAGAGCTAATGGAGAACAAGGGGAAGGGATGTGCTGAAGGAAGAATATAGCACAAGGGACCCAGAGCTGAAAGGTGACGGAAAATAAAAAAGATGCAGCTGTAGCCAGAGAGGGACAGACAGAGGCAGAGTCCAGCTGAGCTCTCCTGGGGCGGAGCTAGCAAGAGGATATTGGTAGATGGGGGGCGGAGATGCCTGGGTCTCTGAGAGGCGATTGGCAAAACAGGCTGCCCATCACCGCCCCCCACTTCCTGGCCAGCCCCGGAAACCAGCAGGCGTTGGGGAGGGGTGGGGGGGGATAGCGGCAGCAGCAGCCCCAGCCCTCAGAGAGACAGCAGGAAGGGAGGGAGGGAGGGTGCTGGGGGGACAACCCCCCACCATTCCTACCGCTATGGGCCCAACCCGCCACTCCCACCTCCCCTCCATCGGCCGGGGCTAGGACACCCCCAAATCCCGCCGCCCCCTTGGCACCGACACCCCGACAGAGACAGAGACACAGCCATCCGCCACCACCGCTGCCGCAGCCTGGCTGGGGAGGGGGCCAGCCCCCCAGGCCCCCCACCCCTCTGAGGTGTGGGCGGGAACGGGATGGGAGGAGGAGGGAGGAGGGTGCTGAAAGGGACTAGGATGAGGGGATGGGGAGAGATTGGGTCTGGGAGGGCCGACTGGGGAGAGGGTTGTTGGGAAGGATAAGGGCTGACTGGGGGAGGGTTGGTGGGGAAAGGAGAGGGACCTGAGAGGGAGGAGGGTTGGAAGACAAACGGGAGGGAGGAGAAATGGCAACCCTTGTGAGTTTGGGATTAGGGGTGTGGACAGGGAATCCTGGAAAGGGAATTCCCTACTCCTTCCCCAATTTCTTTTTCTGCCCTTTGACCCCACATGACTCTTGAGGGTTGTGAGGGGAGAAGGCCAGCAGTATTTGCTTCCTAGGAATGCCCTAGGGCACCTCTGTTTCCATCTAGGCACAGGGCTTGTTTCTCAGTGGCCTTCCACACTGCTAGACCCTTACTGACACACAAACGCCTTGTGGGGAGCCATGTTTTCTACATTGAATCTATGTGCCTTTGACATGTTTAATGGCTGTGCAGCTAGGTTGTCCCTGTGCGATCCATGGGCCGTGGAGAAATGGTGTGTTATTTTCCATCAGAATTGCCCATTCTCAGTCCTTGTGTCCATGTCTCACGTCCAGTTTTTCCATGTTCAAATACTGCATGTGTGTTTGCATATACTGCACCTGTTACTTGGTTTCATGTGATTTGCACGTTTTATGTTTTTGCATGTTTTCTTCAGCATGTAAAAGTTACTTACCTTACCTTGTTTGGGCCAACATGTTATGCCCATGGTCCTGCCATATGCAGTAGTCTTCTTGTGTGGGATCCCATGGCCTGGCCAAATAGCCTACACTCTCATGTTCTAATCCAATCTGCCTGTTTGCTTTGTTTTCTCAGTCATAATTCACTCCACACGTATGCATGCCCCTTCACACAATACACTGATGTAACACAACCGTAGCATGTGTGCTTCTGGTTACACATACTCTTTATTTCATAAATTTATTGTAAGTTTGTGAGCTGTATGCGCATTAAATTTAGCCCTCCGTTGTGTTTGTAAGTCCTTAGACATTTGTTCTGCAGAGCAGGTCACAATATCAAGTGTTAGAGAAGAGGGTAACTGGGTCTCCAAGTCTCCGAAGAACCGTTCCTCCTTGCCTTACCTTGCTGATCTCCTGGACTGTGCCTCTTCACACACATTCTCTCTCCAGCGGCTGTGTACATTCTGTGTCCATGAGTTCAATGCATGTCACAGGGTCAACCCTGCTGTGTACCTCCATCATCTGTATTTATTTATGGACGTTATCTATCCCCCAGTCTTTGCACTGTTGGCAGATATTTGATGACAGCAGCATCTTTCCTGGTGGCATGTTGATCCCATTCTGTGTGTTTCTCTTTGTGAGATGACCTCTTCCTGATTGTTACTCTGCCTTCTCTATGACTGTGTATTTATTCCATGTGCATATTCAGAGTATGCTACTATTAGGCTTGACATGTTCATTACTTTCTCAGTGACTTCATTTAGTAGTTAGTACTCCTCAAGAGGGTAGCTATCTGATTCATGATCAAAACTTCTGTCTCTGTCATTAATTGTAACTATGTGGGTGTGTATACAGCCTTATAATCTGTTCAGCAAGTGTGTATTTAGCACCTACTCTATCTCCTGCTGTCCTGGAGTTGTAGATAAGACAGAGTCCCTGTCCTCAAGCTGCATACAGCCTAGGGAAGGAAACAAAAAATACCAGTGAACAGTCACACATAGTGTGTTCTTGAGATCAGTGGTTCTCAAATTCAAGTGCAACATCAGACTCACTCAGAGGGCTTGTTAAAATGCAGGTTGCTGGGCCCAGTGCCCAGAATTTCTGATTCAGTAGATCTGGGGTGAGGTCCAAGAATTTGCATTTCTACACTTCAAGAACCACTGATCAAGATAAAAGTATAATGAAAACACAGGCCTGGAGGGGTTCAAGAAGACTTCCAAAAGGTGACACTGAACTGTATGAGGCAAGAGGAGGTGGAAGGGCATTCCAGCAAAAAGGAGTGGTATGTTAACACCCTTCTTGTGAATTGTGACCCTGCCCCCAGCAGTGGGGCAGATGGAGGAAGGAGGAAGAATCTAGAAGGCAGGTTCTGTGTGCCTGCCCCTCTTCCTCTTGAGTCTTTCTCTCTTCCAGGGCAGGTGCTGTTATGTTCCTTTTACTGTCTGCCCTCCTTGTTTCACTTCGTGAGGCCTTATACACTGTACCTGCCCACCCAAATCGGGAGGGAAGGGGGTGGTAGGATTTGTTTGCCTGTCTGGTGGCAGGTTTGGGTGTATAGCTATTCCAGGTATGTCCATGGGTTTTTCTAGGAGTGGGGGAGGCTACCTGGGTGGAGAGGGATTTTTTTCTAGGTATGCATTTACATTCCTTTATTTGTCATTGGCTGTGATTGTAAATCTGTCTCTGTGCTAACCATCTGTGTGTGTCTGTTTGCATTTGTGACAAGAGCCTTTATTCTTGCCATTTGGGCCTGGGGTGTGTGTTAGTGGGTGTTTTCTCACTATTACCATATCTGCTGTGCATGTGTATGTATACACAGTACATACAGGTGACAGCATAATTGAGTGCTTAAGAACACAGGCTGCTTAGGAGCTGTACAACCCCAGGTAAGTTATTTAACTTCTCTGGGCCTATTTCCTATAAAATGGAAATAAAAATCGTACTTTATAGATTATTGTGTGGACGATAGTCAAAGTTTTGACTTAGTATATAAGCCAGTGCTGTTCAACAGAAATATAATGTAAGCCACATATGTAATTTTTGATTTTCTGTTAGCCACATTAAAAAAAGATGAAAAGATCGGACTTAGCCAGGCTTGGTGGCTCAGCCTGTAATCCTGCGCTTTGGGAGGCTGAGGTGAGTGGATTGCCTGAGCCCTCAGGTTTGAGACCCGCCTGGGCAACTTGGCGAGACCTCATCTATACAATAAATCAAAAAAAAAATTAGCTGGGCGTGGTAGCGTGCCTGTAGTTCCAGCTACTTGGAAGGCTGAGGCGGAAGGATCGCCGGAGCCCAGCAGGTCGAGGCTGCGGTGGCCGGGAGCATGCCACTGCACTCCAGTCTCGGCGACAGACTCCAACTCAAAAAAAAAAAAAATTGACCAGACTGGGTGGCTCAGCCTGTAATCCCAAGCACTTTGGGAGGCCAAGGCACGGGGATTGCCTGAGCTCTCAGGTAAATTGGCAAGCCCTTGTCTCTACAATAAGTAAATAAAAAATTAGCCAGATGTGGTAGTGCCTGCCTGTAGTTCCAACTACATGGAAGGCTGAGGCAGAAGGATCGCCGGAGCCCAGCGGGTCAACGCTGGGATGGCCATGAGTGTGCCACTGCACTCCAGCCTGGATGACAGAGTGAGACTCCAATTTAAAAAAAAGATAAAAAGAGCTGGGCATGGTGGTTCACACCTGTAATCCCAGCACTTTGAGAGGCCAAGGCAGGAGGATTGCTTGAGCACAGGAGTTTGAGACAAGCCAAAGCAACATAGCAAGAACTCGTCTTTATAAAAAATTAGCTGGGCTTAGTGGAACATGCCTGTAGTAGTCCCTACTACTTGGGAGGCCAAGGCTGAAGGATTGCCTGAGCCCAGAAGGTTAAGGCTACGGTGAGCTGTGATTGAGCCACTATACTCCAGCCTAGGCAACAGAATGAGACCCCGACTCAAAAAAAAAAGTAAAAAGAATGAAATTAATTTGAATATACTTTGTTGAACCCGATATATCCAAAATACTATAATTTTCTTTACTTATTTACTTATCTGTTTGTTTTTGAGTGGAGTCTCACTGTTAACCTGACAGGAGTGCAGTGGCACACTCATGGCCACCACAGCTTCGACCTGTGGGGCTCAGGCCATCTTTCCACCTCAGCCTTCCAAGTAGCTGGAACTACAGGTGCATGCCACCATGCCCAGCTTTTTTTAAATTTTTTTCCCAATTTACTGTAGAGATGAGGTCTCACCAAGTTGCCCAGATTAGTCTTGAACTCCTGGGCTCAGGCGATTCTCTAGTATCTGCCTCCCACGCCTCACCCAGGCGTGAGCTACTGTGCCTGGCTCAAAAGATTATAATTTTAAAAGGTAATCAGTACAAATGATTAATAATGAGATATCTTACATTTTGCTTATCATTCAGAGCCTTTGAAATCTGCTGTGTATTTTACATTTCCAGCACATCTCAATTTGGACTAGCCAGATTACAAGTGCTCAATAGCCACATGTAGCTGGTACTATTGGACAGCACAAATATTGACCGTTGGAAGACCCTTACCAGCTATAAGTGTTACCTGTCATTATTGTTGCCATTTACTATAGTGTATCTGTGAGTTCTGGATGTCTATCATGTTTCTTGTCTGTCTGAATACTTCTAGAGCCTTCTGGAAGAGGAGTGGGAGGGCCATCCTGAGCTCCCCATTCCCACCACCCTCATCCTAAGAGGCTTCCTGGAAAGGTTGCAGTGGGAGCCCTATCCTCATAGTACCCCCTACAACCCTGCCTCTGTGCCTTGACTACCCTACTCCCTCCCAGAAACCGGGCTGACTGTCCTCTGTCCCATCCCTTGCAGGTGGCCAGAATGGAGCTGTGGCCAGGGGCATGGACGCTACTGCTGCTGCTCTTTCTGCTGCTGCTTTTCTTGCTGCCCACCCTGTGGTTCTGCAGCCCCAGTGCCAAGTACTTCTTCAAGATGGCCTTCTACAATGGCTGGATTCTCTTCCTGGCTGTGCTCGCCATTCCTGTGTGTGCTGTGCGAGGACGCAACGTCGAGAACATGAAGTGAGGGGCAAGGGGTAGTGGGTGATGAGGGAACCTAAGCGTGAGAAGTGAGTGGTTGATCGGGAGGAGGGAGCATGGTGTGTGCAGAAGAGACTAAGCCCAGAGACAAGAAAAGGGGAGAGGACTGCAAAGATGGCCAGAAAGACAATAGGGTGGGGAAAGCTGAGGCATACAGATGGACATCAGTGGATCCCACTGGGACTCCTTGCCCTGACCCCACAGGATCTTGCGTCTCATGCTGCTCCACATCAAATACCTGTACGGGATCCGAGTGGAGGTGCGAGGGGCTCACCACTTCCCTCCCTCGCAGCCTTATGTTGTTGTCTCCAACCACCAGAGCTCCCTCGACCTGCTTGGTGAGACCCCACCACAGATCACACCTCTCCCAGCCGTGCCTTCCTTCCTAGAACTTTCCCCAGAATCTCCTTCCCTGGAGGTTCTCAACTACTCCTCCTCTGGGACATTGCCCTCTCTCTCCCTCTTCAGGCATTCTTTCCCTGGGGTAGAGCTGCTGCCCTCCCATCATAAGCAGGGTGCATATACTGTTAGCCACCCTTCCTTCACTCAGGGCTCCCCCTGCCCAGTCTTCTCCCTTTATCTCCAGTGTGGGTGATGACCTGGTTGAGGTGGAGCGCATGCTGTGATATTCTACCTCCACCCTGATCCTCACACCCCTCCCCCCCACCCAAGGGATGATGGAGGTACTGCCAGGCCGCTGTGTGCCCATTGCCAAGCGTGAGCTACTGTGGGCCGGCTCTGCCGGGCTGGCCTGCTGGTTGGCAGGAGTCATCTTCATCGACCGGAAGCGCACAGGGGATGCCATCAGTGTCATGTCTGAGGTCGCCCAGACCCTGCTCACCCAGGACGTGAGTCATCCTGGGGAAATGGGGGTTTGGAGGGCTAGAGAGTAGAATAGTTGTAAATAAACTGATGTGCAGGGCCAGTGGGCCTCAGAGGTCCCATAATAGCATCACACCCACTCTGACCCCTCCATATGTGTGTATCTTCCTTGACCATCTTTCTCCCTCAGGTAAGGGTCTGGGTTTTTCCCGAGGGAACGAGAAACCACAACGGCTCCATGCTACCCTTCAAACGTGGCGCCTTCCATCTTGCAGTGCAGGCCCAGGTGATTACAACTTCCCCTTCTGCTACTCAGCCCCCAGCCCGTACCATTCCTTCTTCCCTAGGCAGGAGCTTATGTGGGGGTCTCAGAAGGGAGCTGTGGACTGATCCATTTTACCCCTTCCCCAGGTTCCCATTGTCCCCATAGTCATGTCCTCCTATCAAGACTTCTACTGCAAGAAGGAGCGCCGCTTCACCTCGGGTGAGGGCTCTGAGCAGGTCTGGGGTAGGGCGTGCTTAGAAGGGCCATGGGAGAAGCTGGGAGGACATCCCCCTGAGGCAGAGATCATTCAGTGTCAGAACCATGAAGCGTCCACACAGTCATCTAGTCTGACCCCACATCAGCCAATAAGTATTTATTTATTTATTTATTTTCGAGTCAGAGTCTCACTCTGTCACCCAGGCTGGAGTGCAGTGCCACACTCATGGCCACCACTGCCTCAACCTACTGTGCTCAGGCGATCTTTCCACCTCAGCCTTCCAAGTAGCTGGAACTACAGGTGTGTACCACCACACTCAGCCTTCCAAATAGCTGGAACTACGGATGTGTACCACCAAACCTAGCTAATTTTTTTGATTTATTGTAGAGACGAGGTTTTGCCAAGTTGCCCAGGCTGGTCTCGACCCATGGGCTCAGGCAATCCACTTGCCTCCACCTCCCAGAGTGCTGGTATTACAGGCATGAGCACCCAGCCTGCCAATAAGTATTTATTTATTTAATTTAATTTATTTTTTTTGAGTTGGAGTCTCACTCAGTCGCCTAGACTGGAGTGCAGTGGCCGCTCCCGGCCACTGCAGCCTCAACCTGCTTGGCTCTGGCAATCCTTCCGCCTCAGCCTTCCAAGTAGCTGGAACTACAAGCGCACACTACCACACCCAGCTAATTTTTTTGATTTATTGTAGAGATGAGGTCTCGCCAAGTTGCCCAGGTGGGTCTTGAACCCACAGGCTCAGGCAGTCCACTCACCTCGGCCTCCCAAAGCGCTGGGATTACAGGCTGAGCTACCAAGCCCAGCTGCCAATAAGTATTTAATAAGCACCCACCATACCCTGCTAGATGGGTAGCCCTTGATCCCACCAACAGGGGTTGTTACTATCTAGCAGGAAAGATAAGGCCTGTTTGCAAAGCTGTAATGAATAAGAGTCAGCAGTAAATGCTAAACCCAGACAAGGGAGGGCTAGAGGGGTGCTGAAGTGTCTGAACGAGGGTTTGTGAAAAGTTTTGTACAGGAGGAAAGCCTCAAAAGACAGGTAGCAGCTAGCAAGCAGAGGGGTGGTCGACCAGGGTTGGAAGAAGAGCACTGAAAGGTTGAGGAGGGGAGTAGCAGGATGGTTCAGAAGCTGGGCCCCACCTTTTGGTAAAGAGCTGGGTGGATAGGCCATGATGGTGCTCCCCCCGCCCCAGGGCGATGTCAGGTGCGGGTGCTGCCCCCAGTGCCCACAGAAGGGCTGACACCAGATGACGTCCCAGCTCTGGCTGACAGAGTCCGGCACTCCATGCTCACCGTTTTCCGGGAAATCTCCACTGATGGCCGGGGTGGTGGTGACTACCTGAAGAAGCCTGAAGGGGTGGGTGAAGCCCGGCTCTGAGCTCCCCTACCATATATCCCCACCTTCCTCCCCGCACCTACCAACCCTATGGGCCCTGAAGCAGGGCCAAGCCCTCTTCCTCTTTTTCCCCCATCCCACTTATTCTCCTCTTTGGAATCCTCAACTTCTGAAGTGATATGGCACCACTCCCTGCCCCTTCCCGCCCCCCACCCATGGACTCTCTTGCCTCGGTGCAGTCTCTACTCTGACCCCCACCTCCTGCCATCTTGTCTGTGGGACAGCTGCCTCCCTCTCATCTCGAGTGGCTCAGCCTAAACAAGGGTGGGGAACATTCCATCCCATCTCCAGTGGACTCTCTTCCTCTGTGGTCTCCCTCTCCACCCCACATTGGCCAGTGGACTCATCCATTCTGTGGAACAATTCTCCCCCAACCCCAAGTCCATGGATTCAATGAACTCATCTGTTTGTAAGGAGGACTTCTCACCCTGTGGCTAGAAGCTGATACCTGGAACACTCCTCTCAGGCTCATCCTGGGAACTTTTCCTCAGCACCTTCACCTTCCCTCCTGGTGGAGCCTCCTGTCAGTGGGGCCTGGACTCTTCTAACTCAGAGGTCTTATCCCTGCCCTTGTCTAGATCCCCAAGGTTGTGCAGACTTGGAAATGCCAGTTTGGTCTCCACATTTCTGCTTCTCCCTACCCCCGTGGTACAGTTCTTCAGTGGTCTTTACCCTACTCAGCCCTCTGTAGCCGTGCTGTACCATCTAACCAGACACAAGGGGAATCGGCAGACATCAGGTGCTGCACTCACTTCTGCTACCTGGGGAGTTGGGGAAAGGAACTGAATCCTGGCTGGAGGGGTTAGGAGGGCTTTTAATTTATTTCTCTTTCTGTTGAGGCTTCCCCCTCTCTGAGCCAGTTTTCATTTCTTCCCAGTGGCATTAGCTGCTCCCTGCCTCTCACTCCAGACCTGTTTCCACAACCAGGGAGGTAGACTGGGAGCAAAGGGAGAGGGTGGGACCCAGTTTTGTGGGATTGGTTTTTATTGATTATCTGGAAAACAGCAAGAAACTAAAAATAAAGAGAGAGAGAACAATCTGGGTGCTTTCTGGTTGCATTTGTTAAGGAGTTGAAGAAGCAGTCCTACCCCAGGCAGCCTGCCCCAAGCCAGAAGACTCAGGAGTGGGCCAAGACAACCCACCTTCCCCCTTTCTTCAGCTCTCCAGTTTCTGTTGCTCATTGCTCTTTGGTTGCTGATAGCCTTATCTGCAGCTCCAAGTCAACGAATCCCAGAAGATTAGTGGGTCCTATTTCTGTATAAATTAGGGGGCATGGGTGCTGTAGAGGCTCCTTATCGATGATTGAGGCCAGGGCCCAGGCTGTTGTCCTCACAGGAACCTGGTTAACGACAAGGCAGACTCACTGGCTGTGGTCAGCCTAGAGTGGACAACTGTTACTCAATAAGTGGAACTATTAGGCTGAGGGCAGGGTCCCTTCAGAAGAGAAGGGTGGTGACATGGAGGTGTTCCGGGAAGGTATAGGGAGAGTGCTGGAGAGGATACTGGGCGAAAGAGGCAATGCTGAGTGGGGAGTGGGTCACAGGAGCAGCTGGGTGCAGTTGTTGGGGAATGGGAGTCTGGCGGGGAGGAGCGTGAGGACTCACAGGCACCCAGCCTCTCCTCCAGCAGCAGCACCTGGTCGCTAAGAGATTCGATCCTGTCGCCGCGGCCCCACAGCTCGGCCACCTGTTCTGGCTGTAGCTCTTCCG
Source organism: Tarsius wallacei (assembly GCA_963574415.1). NCBI lineage: Eukaryota > Metazoa > Chordata > Mammalia > Primates > Tarsiidae > Tarsius > Tarsius wallacei. The sequence continues at coordinate 48,091 of CAUYQG010155803.1, forward strand.
GCGGCATGGGCAGCACCGCTCGGACCCAGGCCCCAGCCTGACCCGCCCACTACGAAGGAAGAGACGCCTCAGGGTGTTGGCAGTGGGGCTCGTCTCGCCCAGCTCCAGGGCTCGGCCCGGTGCCTCCTCTCACCTGCTCCAGCTGCTCCAGTCGCCCTCGCAGCTCGCGAATCTCCCGCCTCAGGGCGCGCTTGTCAAATTCTGCCTCCCGAACTAGGACAAAAGAGCGAGAACGTGACGTGCGTGGGCCCCAGCCGCCGGCCCGGGCCGTCCCCGGCCGTCCCCGCCGCCCGTGCTGCCGCCCGCTCACCGGCTACGTTGAGGATGCTGGCACTGGTGGGGGGCTCCGGGGACCCCTCCGCGCAGGTGCGCCCGTCGGGGCCCAGCACCAGGCCGTGGGGGCAGCCGCAGGTGAAGCTGCCCGCGGTGTTGAGACAAAGGTGCGAGCAGAGGATGACGCCGGTCCTACATTCATCCACGTCTACTTACCAGAAAGAGGAGGGGGTAAAAAGAGGACGGGGGCGGGCGCCTGTGGGGGGAGAGGTCAAGGCGCCTCTGCTGGGGAGAGGGCCGGCCGACTCACCCACGTGACAGTGTTTCCCTCCCCAGCCGGGAGCGCACTCGCACTGATCCGGCCTAATGCAGACGCCTCCGTTCAGGCACGGCTTGGCGCAGATGGCTGCGGGCAGGGGAAGTGAGGTTCAGACCCGAACCGACGGCCCGGCTGCCCGATTCCGCGGGGCGCGCCCCAGCAAGGCCTATAAGGCCAGGCCTCACCTTCACAGGTGAGCACCCCCGGGTGCCGCTTCTTCCAGCCCTGACAGCATACGGCATGGGTCTGCTGCACCTCCCGCCTCACCTCCCGCCATGCCACGCGGTACGTGGTCCTGGAACACAGCGTCTGGCTCGCACCCTGGATACAGGTCCTGGTCGGGGTTCTTGGGGTCTCTTGAGAGACCCTGGAGTCCCAGCTCTCCATCCCTCACCTGTAGGTGCTGCAGATGCGCCTTCCAGCACACAGGGTCAAGTAGGGCTTGTACACCGGTTGGCTGTAGGACTCGTTGTAACGAAGAGGGACCACCAATGTCTGCATGGAGCAGACCCCCTGACTGCATCCATGCCAGAGAAGGAGGTAGGAGGCATTGAATGGGCTAGACCCTGGAGTCCCAGTTCCTTCAAGGAGTCACAGTCCCAGCTCTCCCCCAGATGACAACCTCTCACCCCCATTCTAAACTTTCAACTTCGGTTAGCCTTCTGTGAAGCCTCCACCCCAACAGAAGGCTCCCGTGCAGAGCTCACCCTGGCTCCCAACCCTCTGAGGTTCCTATTTCCAGACTCCCCAAATCAGCAGAGGCTACTGGTTCTATAATACCACCAGTACCCTCTGTTGTCACCTCTCTTTGAGGGATCCACCCTTGGCCCCCTCGCCTGACATCAGTAGCAGGAGGAATGTGAATCCGCCTAAGAGAGTGTACAGCTCAGCCCCGGACCCCATGATTCTCTTTGACTCCAGACTTTGTGGGCTGTAGGCAAGAAGATGTTAATGGATACCATTCCCCTCTCCTTAACTTCTCCAGCCCCAACCCCTCCAAGAGCAGCTTGCTGGTGCCCTTGAAAGCGTTCAGGACATTCATTTTTATATGCTAACCGCCAGGATTGTCTACAGCTGTGTGTACATTCCACTAGCACTACCCCTTCCTACAGCATATCATGATCCATTCAGCATCATACAAGCTCACACCCAAACAGACTCCCTCCACCTCCCCTCTTAACATACCCAGACTCCTTATCTTCTCTGCACAATCTGGAGAGACACATGCATGGTCAACCCTCCCCTCATGACCCTCCTATCTTTAATGTGCCCACTTATAATTTAATCTTCATTCCTTCAAAGCCCTAGATACACACCCTCACACCTTGCACACAGACAGAAACACTATGCCTTAAACACATTGCTGTTCCCCTCACACACTCGTACCATCATAAACATCCTGGACACACATCCTTCACTGACAGCACCCCTCAATTCACATCCACCTTAAGGCTGAGTGACCCTCACTGTTTCCCCATGGACAATCTCCCCACCTGCCTCCCCCTCCCTCCATTCCCACCTGGCTTTCCCTCTCTCCCGGGAGACTTCAAGCAGACCAGCCACAGCAGCAGCAGCTCAGACTGGTGGGTGGCAGGGACAGGCTGGGAAGGAGAGGAGGGGCTGGGCCAGACAGAGTCCTCCCATTCCTGCCCCCTCCCACAAGCCGCCTCCTCAGCTCCAGCCTGGTCAGCTCTGGGGTCAAGTCCCACTACCCTCACCCCCACCCAGCAAAACGCTCCCTAGAAGTTTCTTCCCAACCCTTTGAGGCCCCTATTTCTGGACTCCCCAAATCAGCAGAGGCTACTGGCTCTATAATACCATCAATACCCTTGGCCCTTGCCCCCTGCCTTCAACCCAACACAGAGTGGGGGAGAGTTAGGGGGCAGGGAGAGAGAGCTGGCAGGGAACAAAGCAGGTCAGGTCATGGGAGAAGAGGCAAGATCAGCTGAGGAAAGAAGGGCAAGTCGTCAAAAAGGGGCAGCAGGGCAGCCCAGGGCACTAAGGGGAAAACTACCCCCATCTCTTGATGACATTTATTAGGGCTTGGGGGGAACACTGTTGAGTCAGCCACCGCCCCCCATGCCAGAGCAGACAGGGCTCTTTTGTCTCAACCAAAATTCCTTCTTTCAAGGAAGAGGAGGCTCATTGTCCAGCCCCTCACTCAGCTTTGGTCTACAAAGCTCAAAAAGGGGCACAATAAATGCCCATCCTGACCCTCAGCCCCCTCGTCTAGCCTGGGGGTGGCAGGCACATTCCACCCAGGGGGCTGAGGACCAAACCACTAAAGCCTCCTGCTCAGCTCCCCAATCTTAGGCTGGGACAGGAAGATAATTGTCTCCAGCAGGAAAGAACCCGCAGAGAATCAGGAACCCACACAGAATGGGCATTCAGAGAGAGCGGAAACACCAAGGGGGTCCCCACCCCAGACCAGGCATCCGGACACCCAAGCCTCAGGCTCTCCATTCCCACCCTCCTTGGGGAGACAGGTCCCTATTTTACCTGGAAATGAGCCAATCCACACTGAGGAAATGAAGTTTTATTTCCATAAATACAGGGGTAACACCCATTCAAGGGCAGTTAAAAGAGGGCCTGGGGCCTCGAAGAAACTAGGCTCCCAGGAGGTACCCCAACACTGATCATAGGGACTGGGGGAATCCCCAAACCTGAGATGGGCCTCACAGGCCACAGATATTCCCCAACACTAACACTTCAAGAACGGACTGTCCCCATAGGGGAGCCTCAGAACCCCACTCTCATGCGTAGTCCCTCTTGGGGGTCAGGAGGGCTGATGATGGGAGTTCAGAGAAAAGGGGAACACAGGGAGAACAGAAGCTAAAAATGTCCTGAGTGGCCTGGAAGGAGACCCCTGTGGTGGGCAGGGGCTAGGTTCTCCTCTTGTACAGCCAGATACAGAGGAGCAGCAGCAGCAGGAGCAGCCACAAGTTAAAAACCTGGTTTCTCACTTTCCAACTTCGGCCCTGGGAGAAAGGAAGAGCATGGGGCAGCCCCCAAATGAGAGGCTATGAGGTAGGGGAGACCAGGACGTATCATTCAGGGAGTGGAGGAGGGGGGTTCTGAGAGCCCTGGTTGGTAGGGGGCAGTGTGGGAGCAATGAGATGGTCACAGGCACTCCAGAGCCTGACATCCACTTTCCAAGGCCACCACTTGGTCTCTGGGCTGGGGGGTTCCTGGAGACCCCTGAGGACATCTTCAGGAGAGCCAAGGTTCAATGCAGGTCTCATAAAGGGTGCGGTTGGAGTGCCAGACCGTGTGGGAGATCCCGGCCATGGGACACCTCACTATGGCCCCCCGGGCCAAGAGAGTCTTCAACCCAAAAGAATCCCGCAGATAAACCTTCCAGGTGGGGCGAAGGGGCAGGGAAACATGGAAGAAAGACACAAAGAGAGACAAAGTGAGTTACTGCTGGTGTCCTGGGCCACCTCCCCACAGAGTGAACCCTTTGGGGTGGGGGGGCTGTTCAGTGGCAGCCAGAGCTCCAGAATGAGGTGGGACAGTGGATGAAGAGAGGGGAAGTAATTCCAGGGGACTCACCAGTTGCTCCTCCATCTCCAAGACAGTCTCATTTGCATCATAGAAACCAAAGAAGCTACAAAGAGATGTGGGAGGAGAGGGGGGAAGGTTATCAGAAGACCTGGGGAAAATCAAGGTGGGCTAGGGTCCTTAAGAAACTCACAGCCTATTGGGGAAACAGGCAGCAGGGAGACACTCAAAAATATTTAACTGGGTATCACATACCTCATGAGGTGATACACTGCAGATACAACATGACTACTGCAGAATTCCCATTAAAAACACGTAACAGCCGGGCTTGGTGGCTCAGCCTGTAATCCCACGCCTTGGGAGGCTGAGGTGAGTGGATTGCCTGAGCCCACGGGTTCGAGACCTGCCTGGGCAGGCGAAACCTCATCTCTACAATAAATCAAAAAAAT
>CAUYQG010155804.1:0-56966 GCA_963574415.1 Tarsius wallacei
GGTGTATTTGTTTATTTATCTAGTTACTAATAAATTCTAGTGTAATGGCACTATGGTCAGTGACACTCTGTGGTCAGTTTGTATAATATCTATTTTTAGAAATTTAATTTCTAGCCAGGCTTGGTGGCTCAGCCTGTAATCTCGCACTTTGGGAGGCTGAGGTGAGTGGATTGCCTAAGCCCGTGGGTTCGAGACCCGCCTTGGCAACTTGGCGAGACCTCATCTCTACAATAAATCAAAAAATCAGCCGGGCATGGTAGCGCATGCCTGTAATTCCGGCTACTCGGAAGGCTGAGGCGGAAGAATCACCAGAGCCCAGCAGGTTGAGGCTGCAGTGGCCGGGAGCGGTCACTGCACTCCAGTCTGGGCGACAGAGTGAGACTCCAACTCAAAAAAAAAAAAGAAAAAAGAAACAAATTTAATTTCTCTTTGTTAACCTAAGATATCATAATTTCAAGATAATTCATATATGAGCCCAAAATAAAGCTCAAAATATAAAGATATATTTAAGTATGCTATTTATATAATTTCTCTATATATTTACTGCTTTCTTCTTCATTTATCAAATATTGATGAAAACAAGTTCTAAAAACATCTCACTACAATTGTAATTCTGTTCATTTCTCCTTGAATTTCAAATTAATTTTGGTCTGGATGTCATAAAACTTGACACATCAAAGGGTATGACTATTATACTGTATTTTCCTTTTAACTCGTAAATGAAACAAATATAATATGCCTTCTGCTGGTTAATGCTCTATTGCCTTAAACTCTACTTTTTATCACATTTCTACTGCCAACACACAATTTTTGTTTGACTTTTTATGGTGTATTTTTGCTCACATCTTTATTTTTTACTTCCATCATTTTGTGGAATATGTGTCCTTGAAAGCTGAGGCTATTTTTCTTTTAGCAACTGAATATCTGATCCATCTAACATTGCTTTAGTTTACTACATTATTTTATGGTTTTTAGAATTATGTTTCCACATATCATTGTTATTCTTTTGCTGGGTTACTCAAATTATTTTCCCTTTTCTATTCAGGAATTGGATGTTGTTCATTCTACTGTAGTTTTATTAGCAATTATTTTTAAAGGATTATAAATTATATTTGAATTATGTCTTTCCCAAAATCAATGCAACTGCATTAACTGATTCATTTAGAAAAAGAGGTATTTAGTACCTGATTATTTACTACATCCTGCCCTTCTCTGTTTTAAAGTGAAAGGACAAAAATTTTCTATTGTTTGGGTCACTTTAGTGTTGGAGAGGAAAATTAGTTAATACATCAGTAAAAACTGTAGTCTTAAACTATAAGTTCTACGTATGAATCCAGAGGCAGAGTCTTTTGCTACTGTGGTGTCCATAATTTTTTAACTGATTCTCAAGAAGTCATTATGGATTAAAGGTATTTAATACCTCTTGTCATGAAAACTAAAAGCAGCTTTGAACCTTATTACATATTTAAAATTTTTCTTTAGAGTGGCTTTTGAAGAAATTTGAATTTTTTACTTACCGAGTAAACAGTCAACTGGCATAAGAAATAGTATAAATTGTAAGTAAACAAGAACAAGAGTCAACCTCACTAACAACAAGTACATGAAACTAAAACAATGAGGCATTTTACCTTTGGAATAAACGAAGATTTTTTTCAGTACCTAGTTTTGGCAAGGAAGCAAAAAAAAATGGACACTCCTTTTACACTACTGGTAGGAATTTAAACTTGGAAAAAGTTTCTGAAGGGTATTTGGTGATGTGTATCAAAATTATTTAAAATATGTATTACCTATTATAACCAATGAGAAGCCAAAGAATTATTTCACAAAGGCTTTTTCACAACAGGTTCCTTTTATAAAAATACTGAGAAATAAAAATTTCTAACAGCAAGAAATCAAAATGATAATTTTTAAAAAAGAATTAACAAAAATGTTTTATGTAATAAAGCAGAGGTCTGGCCTTTGCCCTTGGCTTCTGGAAATTAATCTGTAATAACTGATAGAAATGTGTTGGTTAAAGGCAGGGGGCTGGCTACACATGATATTAGGGTGGGCCTGCCACAGCCAATAGACTTAGCATGGGAACTGGCAGGACAAAAAGACCAACCTTGTGATTTAGGGTAGGGGCTTTTGGTATCAGTCAGCTTGGAGGCTAAGATCAATCAGCCCATCAGTAAATTATGCCTGTATAAAAGAACCTCAATAAAGGCATGTGTGAGGTTCCCTGGTTGGTGGTACACATCTATGCAAGAAGGGTAACACATTATAAGGACAATGGAACTTTTACATTTGGAATCATCCTGGGCTGTGGCCTATGTGCTTTCTTCCTTTGGCTAATTTTTTTACCTGCGTCCTTTCCCTATAACAAACCATTATCATGAGTATAACAGCTTTCATTGAGTTCTGTGTAGTCTTCTACCAACTATCAAAAATGAGGGTGGTTTGGGGAATCCTCAGATTGCACAAATGTCGTTGGAAGTCTTGGGTAGGTTTGACAGTCTAGAGAACTGTGCTCTCAAATTTTGAAGCCTGGCCAATTTCAGGTAAATACACTCCAATGTAAACAAATATGACTATATTTATAGGTTATTAGTATATCATATATGTAACTAGAAGTAGATACTCCCAAATATTAGCAGTGGTTATATCTGAGTACTAAGATGTTACTATTGTTCAGGTTGCCTCTTTCTGTGTTTCACTAGATTTAGACAATAAATATTTAGTTTGTCATCAGAAGAAACATATTTTAAAAATATAACCAAGTATCAAATCCTCTAATCTAAAATCAATAAGGAACCAAATCATTCTAGGAACCATCTTTCTACAGCACATATTTTATTTCGAGTGATAACTGAGTACCATCACTATGCACATTCTGTTTTCATAACCATCCCACAACATTTAATAAAGAACAAATAAACAAGAGTATTTCAATATTACAACTGTCAATAGTGCATGCAAATGGCCCGGCATCCATAATCATTTTTCTCATAAATAGAAACAAATGCCTTAAATATATCTGCCATTTCTATATACTGGAAACAAAGAAACAAATAGTAAGAGCAGTTAAAAAAAAAAAAAAAAAAAAAAGGCTCCAGGATAGCCTCAAACTTGTAGGGAAACCTGGCAATGTAAGATTTTGTATTTTTTAAACGACTGATTTTCACATACCTTTACCATAACAGCAGCGAGCAGAAAGTGTCATATCTAAGCATATAAGTTGGGGTGTTTGCAAGATAGACTACTGGGCTAGATATGGGAAAGGAAAAGGGACCATAGAAAAGATCAGAAAGAAAAGGCCTCAGCTGTAGCTTCCATTAGCTACAGTTTTATTTCTAATGGAGACATGTTTGGAATTCTGGACAATATAAGTGAGTCTGTTCAAAAATCAATAATGTCAAGCTGACACTATAGAACATACAAAAATGTTTCCTTAATGGAATAAAAAAAAGAAGTCCAAGTAAGCAGGAGGGGGCAAGGACCAGAACATACCTTCTAAATCTAAGTCCACTACAGGAGGTCTCAAGTCCTTAAATTTAAAGAAAAGGCAAAATTACCAAACGTACACCTCATGTGATAATCAATTACCTAATGTAAAATGCTTGAAATAAATACACTTAGTATGGATTATGTCAGCTCTTCAATTAGGAATAAATTCACGGTCATTTCGAAAGCTGCTTTTAATGGTGTTCTTTGTGGCAACTTCTTTTCCCCTGACACTCCTCATCATCCCACCTTTAGCTATCGGTCCCCCAACAGTGAACCTAAGAAATCAATCTGCTAATGTATAATTTGTAAGGCTCCTCTGACTAACAAATGGATAATTGATTCCTTCACAAATGCTGCATCCCCATGGACACAGAGTGGAATGAATAAGAAACAGAAGACAAGATTTCATTTTCGTTCTCAGAGACTCCTAGTTAGCAATCCCAACATCCTATGCAGGTTGCCTATGCAGCTTCATGCTCTTTAGTCACAGTTAGCAAGCAAGCCACACTTACATTCCATGTGTGAAAAGCAAATGTCTGTTTTTTCATACTTGGAAAAAGCTCATTTTACTGCTTATTTTACTCTCCACTGATGATACCGCCCTGGAGGGAAGCAAGACCTCCTTCTGGATTTTAGAAGCCCATGAGAAACATACCCAATCGAAGATTTCCCACAAATTTACAAAACTAAACAAAAAACATAAACACTTATTTTCTCACTCACTTGTTTAAAATAAGAACAGCCTAAGCTTTAACTATAAGCTCTCAAATCATCTCAGTTGCTCTAAGATTTCATCTGTAGCATTAAATCCTCCTTTGATTCAAGATAGGGAATACATTTATCAATGAACGATCTTAAAGTTGGAGAACTTTGTGAAGCTTTCTTGGAAGTCCCAAAATATAGGTTCACTAGGAGCAAAAGAGACGGCATGAGGCTCCAGTCATCTTCTCAGGAGAGCCATTCGCTCAGTGCCCCTGTCACTCCTGAGTACCATGGCAACTGACTGCTGTCCATTTCTCCACTGTCAACTGCTCTCCCTAAGGTTGCCAAGAACTTCCTGAGGCTGAAGCAAATGGGAACTCTTTTAGCTCTATCTTACTTAACTGTTCTGTGACAACTCACCCTGCTGACCGCCGCTTCCTTCCAACTTCTTCTTCCCTCAGCAGTGACAACTGCGTTCTCTACTGTTAAACACTGTTTAGCTTAAAAAAAAATACACCTAAGTAGACGATAAGGACCCTTTTTGTTATTTATGGTCCAGATGACAAAAACTAAATACATCACTTACCTACTACATTAGTCCCCCTGCCAAAAAACGGCCTATGAAACCATAAGCCCTTTGCATACTGCTTAGGGGAAAATTATTTAATGCCAGTTATTACAATATGTTTCCCCTTAAGCAAAGAAGGGGATAGGATTTTAGAGCTCAAGTGAACAAGTATGACAAATTACTAGAAAGAGAGACTGAAAAAAAATTCTACAAGAAAAAATGATGGAAACACTTCTAGTCTGATATTAACATTATTAAATTTTGGATGTTACAAATGTTAAATAAATGAAGGTTTAAATATCTTCATAAAAAACAGAAACAATGAATACTAAACATATAATTAAAAAACTTGTTCAGAACTAAAACTAATGCAAAGGTAAACATTAAGTTTTAAATGACAGAAACAAAAATTAAGAGGCTGAAAATTTCAGTCACCATTAACAAATACAAAATACCACATTAGTTACCTGAAAGGCAGACTCTGGTTTTCACTTAAAAGTGAAGAGAAATGACAACCTTTATTGAAACAGTAAAGCCACTTGGTGTTTTCAAACCAGGGACAGAAAATGAAAAGAACAGTATCCACATACTCTTTGGTCCAGGTTACCACTCTGCACTTCAAAAGTGCACAAGTTTCTTAGGTGGCCTAGCTCTCCTGCCCTGAGCAGCTGAGAGTCACCACTGTGTTGGCGACAGCTCCTCTTCCTTCCCTTTTCTGTCCCCACTCAAAGCCAGTTAAGATATTTTAAGTTTAAGGAATGTGGCCTTCTAAATAACTACACTGAGAATTGAATTATGATAACCTTGTAGGAGGAATATGAAATAAAAAAGAAACAATTTTTTAGTATTATAAATATTGTTAAAATTTGATCACATTCATTCAACTAACAGGCCTGGTTTGCCAGCCTTGGGTGTACCTCTTTTCGGCCCCTAACAAAAATACATACATGCCTCACTATTCTCTTGCTAAAGTTACCATGTATGCTAGTTGACAAGAAAAGGAAGGTACTTCCAAGGAACCAATCAATCATCCAATGTACATAAGGAATGGCTGCCTGTTCCCTTTCGTTTTCTAAGTCCATTCACAAACACAATGCAGGGTTCTTCGCCTGAATGATGCCACCAAAATTGCACAGGGAAAGGTTACCAACATAGCTTCAAGGCCGGAAGATGCCCTCCAGTCTTCATGGCTTTCTGGCATGTGAATCTCTCTACCACTGGCTTCAACTATACCCACTTCCCATTTCCTTCCTGCCTTTCTACTGTCAACCTCTCAGTCACCTTTCCAGGCTGTAATTCCTCAGCCTGCCTCTCAAACAGCCATATTCACTTTACTCCAGCTCAGGCCCCTCTTCAGAGCTGCATATTCATATTCAACAACTACCGTATAGCTCCATGGCAAGTAACCATTTCCTGAACCAGTATCTTCTGTATTCTCAGTTTCACTGAATGATCCTCAGTCTACTTAGGCATCTAAGCCAGAGTATGGATTTTCATTCCAGACCAATTTTTCTCCTTATACCCCACACAGGCAATCCAAATCACTAAGTCCTATACTTCTATTTCTCTTAATACCTCTCAAATCCATCCTTTTCCCACTGCTGTAGCAGACAATCATTTAATTGATACCACTTCCCCAAACAAGTCCCACACGCATGTCTCCCCACACACACCCTTCATCTCCAACATCCGATTCTCCACACTACTAATCCCAAGGTCCTCCTTCTAAAAGCAAATTAGACACGTGCCAACTCCTTCACACGGCGTTTACATCAAGTGACTATATATCCCAGTTTACCCTTGTCAGTGTCTGTTTATGACTGTTGTCGAGGTATAATTATTAACAGCTCCTCCTTTTACTTTCAAGTCCTGGTTTGAATAATAAAATACATGGTCATCCTACTGCAAAGGCCATTCCTCATTGCCTGGCTCCACCTATCTCTTCAGCTTCATTTCCAGTCAGACCCAAAAGAGCCGGAAGATTCTAATCAGCTTTTTTTTTTGGGGGGGGGGAGGGGGTGTTTTATTTAACCCTGTATCTTTGACCTAGAATAGTCTGTACACAACTCCCTTTCCCCAGTTTGCAAATTTCTACTCTTTCTGGTAAGATTCAACACAAGCATTCACTCCTCTGGGAAGGTCCCTAATGTCCTTTTTGCAGGATTGCATAAACCTCTCTTGTGTTCCCACATCATACTCTAACCAAACATGTCCCTTTCAGAACAATAACTCACTTTGTTGCCCATCTCTGACACTTAATTGTGGGCTCACGAGAGCAGTAATCTACTTTAAACTCAGCAACTGGCACAGAAAAGTTCAATGAAGCTCCCAAAAGAATAAGAACCACAGTCATTCAGAGTCTGAGGCACATCTCAAGTAACCAGAAAACAGATAAAACATAAATTCACAAAAGCCCTGTACAAAGGTAAATAATGAGCAGAATAGATTGAAAACAGAAACAGAATTTTTTTTAAATATATTCTCTTAAAAATAAGAAAAACTTGGCTGGGCTCGGTGGCTCAGCCTGTAATCCCAGCACTTTGGGAGGCCGAGGTGAGTGGATTGCCTGAGCCTGCGGGTTCGAGACCTGCCTGGGCAACTTGGCGAGACCTCATCTCCACAATAAATCAAAAATTAGCCGGGCGTGGTAGTGTGCGCTTGTAGTTCCAGCTACTTGGAAGGCTTAGGTGGAAGGATCGCCAGAGCCCAGCAGGTCGAGGCTGCAGTGGCCGGGAGTGGCCACTGCACTCCAGTCTGGGTGACAGAGTGAGATTCCAACTCAAAAAAAAAAAGAAAAACTTCTCAGTAATGGTAAAGCCTCGATGTAAGTTCAGTAGTGTAAACTTCTGACACGGCCCTGCTCTTCTGGGACCCAAGGTTTTCAATACTCAGTATCAGGCTTGAATAGCTGATGAAGAACAGACAGTCCACATGTGGAAATCATGCCCCTGTGATGCTAAAAACATTTCATAGTTAAAATGAAGATGCAAAAAGTATGTTTTCTTACGAGGTTTTAAAGAGGATCTACTTCTCTAACACTGAATAACTACATTAATTTGAGGTTCTTGAAGTGATAATCTAGATTTTAACAGAAGCTGCTATTTCTGCAGATGGGGAAAAATGCTTTCTTTATCAGTAACAATTCATTTCAACTTGAGAAATAATCAGGAAATTTAAAAAGGAGTAAAATCATATTTTCCTGCTTGAAATAAACATATGGGATAAGTAGTAAAATGTGGCATGGCTGGATTATGCTACATTTAATATTCTGCATAATAATGTGGCTGAAATATCCTCTTAGTCCACACACAACTAAGATCGTCTACTATAAATTTATACTTTTAAAAGTTCACCCCATTTACATAAGCAAAGTTGACTTCTAAGTGAAAAGTATTCATTTGAGTAAGTTATATGGTAGTTAAAAATGAGCATACCAATATTGCTATTTTAATAATATGAAGCAATTACATGTCTACCATCTAGGTGATTCTATTGTACCCCTAATACAGGAGCTCATACATGCTCCCTAAATATCGCAACTTATTGAACTGCAGACAATTCCCTCCTAGTGATTTCAAACTGACTATGGTGCTTCAAGTAGCTTTATGGTTCCTCAGAGCTGTCCCCTCATACTACAAAATTAATGTGACTAATATAAAGTGATTACTTTAAGACACACAAAATGCACTGTTTATATTAAGTCCCCATACAGGTTTAATACTAATAAATATTCTCTAGCTTCTACATTAAGAATACTGTTTGATAAGAAAAAATAGTTGTTAATATCTTTAACCATTTACATTTAACTTCCATTCTAATGATCTAAAAATAAAATTACTCTATTAGAAAATAAATGTCCTTGATTTAAATTTAAATACTCTGAAAAATAATCTAAAATAAATAAAAATCATCTGGGAATGAGACAAAAGGAAAGAAGTTTAGAAGAAGAATCTTATATAGAAAGAAAATCATTTTGCCCATTCATGTGTCACCAGTTTTAGATAATAAATGAGCTTAAATTTTCTGCATTTATGAGAATGCTTATAAATCGTCTTTGTTATTCATTAAAACACCCCCAAGTACTTGTTTTCTTAACTTTTAAAAGTATCCTCTGATCAAGAGTTTTTAGCCACCTCCCCCAGAAGAGCACAGTGGGTTTGACAAAGGTGCTGTAAACTTGTAAGACGGTAGGCAATGACCATTTGCAACTTCATTTGACCCCTAATGCCTGAGGCTGCTGTCCTTTCCCGGTGCCTGAGACCAGCAGCTCTGTGTGTGCGGCTGAGTGGTAAAAGGCTCAGCTGTTCACCCTGCTGTTGCACCTGCCAGGACGGTACAACCTCAGCAGAGGCAGGGGCACGGAACGGCCTTTCCGCCTACAGAAGACTTATTAGATAGATGTTCGTTTTCTAAATCCTAACAACCTTTAAAAGCACAGGGAGGATTTGGAAGGGATTGCCTCCTAAGAAGCTGGCATACTGCTGATTCCTTGAGCTGTTTTCCTTTTGTTAAACTTCATCTTCTGCCTGTGCCTGCCACATCCCCATGGACAATGGCAGAAAGCTGGCTTGCACATGACACTAGACAGTAACCACATACTCAAGATAGTAATTCACAATCTGAGCACTGATTAAAGCATTACTCCAATAAAAGGAAAAACCAGGCTTTTGGTGCACATTCCCTCTTTTATTTGCATGCCAGAGACTGTGCTAGATACAAAGCACACAGTAGTGAACAAAGTAAATGTGATCCTTGCCCTTATTAAGCTTAATCACTGAAATACTGTTCAGGTTTAAGACAGTCACCTTCTGGGATGCTACAAACCCCGCAGTTGTCCTGGGCAATGAAATGGACAAACAGCAGATCTAGAATTGGAGCTCATTTTCTCCAGAGCCTGCAATGCCCACATCCTGTTGCTGACGAGAGAAAGTTAAATTTCCCTAACAGTTCGGATGAATGTCTTGTAAAGATTGCATGCTGGTCTTCCCATGATGTCTTGAATGGTTGTCTACAATACTAAACTTGGCAGGCAAGAGCAAAAACTAATAGGACATTCTATGTAAACCAAAATCAGTTCGAGCAACTGCATAAAGAGCCAACAAAACTTGTTTCTTTATTTTCATGCTGTCAATGAAGAAATGCTGAGCACCTGCCATATGCCAAACACCGCACTTGTTTGTGATGCCAGTGTGAAACAATCCATTTTACTTGAATACCACTGTTCATAGGATGTTAAAAGGATAAACAAGTTTCCATAGACAAATAAGCTGAAATGAAATACAGCTGAGTTTCCAAAATGGTGACATGTAACATGTGAAATATGATAAAAAATTATTTGTTCTCAAACTGAACAGTTTCCTTGTTACACGTGTAACAAGGAATAACAATATAAAACACAACAATACAAAAGAGCGATAGAAAAAGAAAAGCAGAGTCACCAAGTCATTAGATTACTGCAAGAAAATAATGAAGAACAATTCATTAAAAACTGCATTTAACAAAGAGGCAACTAATATTACCACGCAACCTACATAATATAAAGGAAATTTAGGGGGAAAAAAGGACAAACATGACCTAACTTCACGGTACTTGTGTACAAAGTATGTAACCCTAGCACTTTGAACACTATTTTATAATTTCACACATCACATTACAGAACATTGCCTAAATGACAAGTTCCACAACTGATGTGACTTGAGAACAGGGCCTATGTTTTATTAATCTTATATCCCTAACACATCCTTTGAGACTTTGCTGAAGGAATAAGAAGCAATTACTAAATGAATAAGAAACACACACTCTTCTGTGTCAGAGTCAAGGACAATGTCACAAAGAAAATGAGATGCTGAGAATTTCCATAAGCAAAGACAGGAAAGCACATTCCAACAAGAGCCAAAGGATAAAGTCTGGATATAGAGTAGACACAATGCGGGGGAATACTGTTAAGGCAGACAACGGAAGTCCTGAGTGCCGCCCAGAAGAGCTGTTTTATCCCACATGCATCAAGGAGTCACTCAAGTGTTTTCAGGGAGGGGTGTAACAAAATCCAGCACTACTTTGGGAAGATTACTTGGGCAGCTCTGTGAAGGAAGGATTAGGGGAGACACGAGGCAGGGAGATCAGCTGGGTTTTACTGCTATAACCCAGGTGAGATTCAGTAAAGGGTGAGAACAAAGTTGGTGGCAATATAAAGAATGAGAGAAGGATAGAATCAGCTAAAAGATGCATCAAGAGAATATACAGGGAATCATAGAGGCAGATGATGGAGGATAAAACGTCACAGGGATGGAAGAAAACACTGAGGAGTAGGAGATAATCGGGTCTTCTGAAAAAATTATATTCATCAGGGGCCTGGAAAAACCTAGTTTTTGCAACTAGGCAGAGTGACTTTTTCTTGGGTCCAGTATTAAATAAAGAGAGCAGGGTAGCTTATAAAGACAAAATGGTAATTTTAAAAAAGAGAGCAGGCACCTCTACCTTGTTTGGCCCACTAGATCCCACTGTAAAGAAACAAGGACTTAAAAAAAGATAAGCTGTCTAATTAAAAGGCCTGTCCCATTAGCAGGACCTTGTCAGCAGCAGTTTAGAGTTGTCCACTCATGAAGCCAGAACTCAGCAGAGAAGGGACAGTATAGTTCCTTCAGTTCCAACCATAAATCATAACACAGATGTTTTCATACATCATATAACCCAGTTGATCGGAATTATTTCAAATAATAATTTAGCCTAGAAATAAACACTGGTATTTTAATATCTAAATGCATTTGGTAAAAGGTAGACATGGTAAATGAAGAGTCCTCTGCAGTTGACCATGCCCCTAAGATTCCTAGTCCACAGGGTGTCTAACAATAAAATTCCAGAAAATAAAATTCTTCTTGTTTTCCCCACAGAATATTCCCTACAGAGTATATTTTTTCTCCAAGAGTAAGGAAATAGAAATGTTATCACCTCTGAGACCATACAACTAGAAAGGGAATTATAAGCATATTAATATTCTGCAAAATTAAGTCTTACAGGGCTATCCCTTAGGCTATTCAAGTACTAGGGATCTGCTATAACACATCTTAGAGAAAAAACTTCATTAACAAAAGCAGTTCAAGTAAGCCAAACAAGGATGAACACAGTGAATCACGACTGTAATACTAGCACTTTGGGAGGTGGAGGCAGGACGATTGCTTGAGTCCAGGAGTTCAAGGCTACAATAAGCTATGATTGGGCCACTGCACTCCAGCCTGGGCAACAGAGCAAAACCCTGTCTTTAAAAAAAAAAAAAAACTGAAATAAAAAAGCCATATATAATGCAAATCCATGACAACTGCAGAGCTATCTGAACATCTCACGAGGGCCCACAGGTATCCCTGTTTGATTTCTCAATATACAATTTAAGGATACTATCAATGATAAAGGAAAAATCTGTTAGGAGTAAAGATGTTCTTACTTATTTTTCTCACTTTTATTTTTAACTCAGTAATAGCAGCAGCAATGCTAATGCATTCTATTTATCTAAAAACTAAACACTTAAAGTAAAACTCTTGTTTTCCACAGGATAGTAAAAATCACAATCCAAAAAGGGCAGGCAGCACAAATAGTTTAAATAACTGAAACCAAGTTATCAACCAAAGAGAAAATGCCTAATTTATTTTTCCAACATACAATGAAGACCACTTAACACTTTAAAATTCAGCTGTACTTTCACCATAGAAATTATTGTTATAATGCTCTCCAGTGTAAAAACACTGCTTCATCAATTCCCCACTAAATCATTTCCGAAGCAGATTGTCCTCTCTCAAAAGTTCTGAAAATAAGTATCTTATAAACCAAGTTGCAATGTCTCTACATTAAAAAGAAATTCCTGAAGTCAATTCACTAAATGTACACTGGGATCCATTTTACAAACCTAATTACCTGAGTAAACAGGTTCTTAAAACACTATTTGTGGCCAGGCTCGGTGGCTCAGCCTGTAATCCCACGCTTTGGGAGGCCGAGGTGAGTGGACTGCCTGGGCCCGCGGGTTGAAGACCCGCCTGGGCAACTTGGTGAGACTTCATCTCTACAATAAATTAAAAAATTAGCCGGGCATGGTAGCGCGTGCCTGTAGTTCCAGCTACTTGGAAGGCTGAGGCGGAAGGATCGCCGGAGCCCAGCAGGTCGAGGCTGCAGTGGCTGGGAGCGGCCACTGCACTCTAGTCTGGGTGACAGAGTGAGACTCCAACTCAAAAAAAACCCAAAACACTATTTGTGCCATGCGATAAAAGATACCCACCACTCCCAAATAAATAAAAGATCTGATGATGCAGGCAGCAAAAATAAGTGTAAACATGAGTGTCACAGAAGCTTCTCTTTTTTCTTTCCTTCCTTTTTTTCTGTCTCTTTCTTCCTACCCACCTTTTAAGTTTGCCCTATATACAGTGAACATTGTTAAAGTCAATCATATAAATAAATTAAAAAATAATAGTTCTCCTTCAGGAAGCAAAGTAAATACCTACAATTGGACTCTTGGCTTGATTCAACTTCTGATAACAGCTAACATTTAATAAGCCTTGTACTACATATTTTACATATAATTATCATATAGTGCTCATGTAATTCTCAAAAGTGTTATGTAAATCTGAGGTGTGGGCAAAATGTGATGACTCATGCCTGTAATCCTAGCATTTTGGGATGTCAAGTTGGGAGGACTGCTTGAGGTCAAGAGTTCGAGACCAGCCTGGTCAATACAGTGTAACTCCTGTCTCTACAAAGAATACTAAAAGTTAGCCAAGCATGGAGGTGCATGCCTGTAGTCCCAGCTACTCTTGAGGTTGAGGTGAGATTGCTAAAGCACAGGTGTTGAAGGTTACGGTGAGCTCTGACTACACAACTGCACTCCAATCTGGGAGAAAGAGCGAGAACCTACTTCTAAAAGACAAAATCAAGACAAAATAAAAATCAGGTGTGATTATGACCCACCTTTTATAGATGAAGAAAGTGAAAGGGTTAAGTAGCCTGCCCTAGCTAACAAACATTGGGCAGGGGCTAGCAGGCAAGAGTCCGACCCAAACTAGCCTACACTACCACACTCCTGCCTCAGGCTCACCACCTGCCACCTCCAGAACCCACCAACCATCCTTCTGCTAGACATGACTGCCCTGTCATCTCTTCATCTCTACACATTTCATCACCCACTGCTCTTTCTACATCCATTCTGGGATAGTGGATTTCCAATAATGCAACCAAATCAGAGGCTGAACTAGGGCTAAGGAAAGAAAATGGAAACCAGTAGGTTTGCGAGGCTGCACACTTTTATTTTTGAGTCGAAGTCTCACTCTGTCGCCCAGGCTGGAGTGCAACGGCACAATCACGGCTCACAGCAGCCTCAACCTCCTAGGCTCAGGCTCCTGAGCAGCTGGAACTATAGGGGCATGCCACCACACCCAGCTAATTTTTTAATTTTTTGTAGAGACAAGGTCTTGCTATGTTGCCAAGGCTGGTCTCAGACACCTGGGTTCAAGTAATCCTCCTGCCTTGGCCTGCCAATGTGCTAGGATTACAGGTATGAGCCACCGTGCCTGGCCCAGGTTGTGTACTTTTTTTTGTCTAGCAAGGCAAGAACTTCAGTAGCTGTCACAATATCAAGAAATAAATTCTCCTCCTCACAGTACAGTGAGAATGTTTTTCTTCAGGAAGAGTGAAGACAACTAAAAAAGCTAAAGTTTAAAACTTTTAGAAGGAAATATAGAAGGATAGCTTTATAACTTTCTAAGAGCAAAAAACAATTTTCCCTTAGAAGACACAAAAAACAGAAACTATAAATGAGAAGTGTTATATATTAGCTGCATTAAAAACATTTCTGAACTGAAAAGACCATAAATGAGAAATGTAAAAAAAAAAAAAAGCCACAGACCAAAAGTCACTTACCACTCTTCAAAAAAGGAGTCATGTCCAGAGTTCCTATGCCCTCCACCCTGAAGGTGAGTTCCCAACTCCCTGGTCCAGTACCAGGATCTGGTATTGATCAGACTTTTAAATGCTTTGCCAAACTGATGGACGTAAACTGGTATCTTATTGTTGTTTTACTTCACATTTCTCTGATTACTCTGTGATTACAGAAATTGAGGATCTTTTTTGTGGCTACTAGACATTTGATGTTCTTCTGAAAACTACTGTTCATAGTGTTTGCCCAATTTCATTCTGGGATGTTTGGGTTTTCTTTACGGATCTGTTAGTTTGTTATGTAAGTAACATTTTAACAAAAATGTATACACTCTTAAAACTTGGTACAATTACCTTATGAATAGAGCTTTTAAGGAACTTAAAGAATCAAAACAAATACTCAAGCAAATGAAAACAATCAAGTTCAGATTTAAAATGTTAATTTAGTGTGACAGTGGGTGTTTTCCTAAAAGTAAATCATAGGTATTTTATTTAATAGTAGAAAGACTGGCAAGTGTTAAATTTGACTTGCTGGTGACTTAATTCTTCTGATTTTAGCTATCACATGAATCACCCTGATAAATGTTGTTACTTTTTCAATGTTGTTATTTTTGCTTGTAAACAATAAACTTCCAATTACAAACCAATTTAAAACTTTACATGTACTGTCAAAGTATATGAACTAACAATTCTCAAGAGTAAACAGTCTCATTAGTAACCAGAAAAATACAAACTAAATCAATAAATTCCCATTTTCTAGAAATCTAAGTGGCAATGAATTTTTGACTAGTAACAGCCAATGTTAGTGAAGAGGTATACTGATATACTCTCAAACAGTGCTGGTGGGAATATAATTTAGTATAACCTAAATGCAGGGAAATGCAGCATTCCACAGTAGAACCTTAAAAATGTTTACAACATCTGACCTAGTAATTTCACCTGCTAAATTTATTCAAAGAAAAGAGCCAGTCACTTGGTACTATAAACTACCCAAGTATATTCATCCCAGTATTACTCCTGGATTCAATATCACTCACTAAGTGTACAGGACAATGGAAAGTTGGTTCCTGAACAACTCCAAGCAAATAACAGACCCACTTTTTATTTAAGAAACTCCTTCTATATGATTAGGTAAGATTCATACACATTTTCATCACTGAGCAACCAAAAACATCCTAATAATTTTTTCCACTACAGTAAAAGGCAATCAGATTTTTAGGCTGCCTCACAGGTCTTCCTCTGAGAAGAAACTCCAGGCAACCACTGATCTGCTTTTTGTCACTATAGATTTGTTTCCATTGTCTAGAATTGTATATAAATGAAAATGTTATGTCACCTTTTGAATCTGCTTTCTTTCACTTAACATGACAGAGCTGAGATGCATCCATGCAGAGCATAGATCTATAGTTCATTTCTTTTTATAGATAAGTAGAATGCCATAGTTTCCAGTTTGGAACTATTATATATAAAACTGATATAAACATTAATATAGACATCTTTGCAGAAGCATATACTTTCATTTCCTAAGTTTGAAAAGGCTGGGGTATAGGCAGGTGTACAATTAATGTTTTTAAAATGTGTCAAACTGTTTTCCAAAGTGGTTATACTATTTTACATTTCTACCAGCAGTGTATGAGAGTTCCAGTTTCTCCACATCCTCACAATACTTGGTATAATTAGTCTTTGTAATTATAGCCATTCTAATAGGTACATTTAGTGGTATGCATTATTCCATTTTACTTAGTTTTAATATGATTTTTTCCTTACTATAAACTAAGAAAATAGCTAAAGTGTTAAGATTTAATAGCTGCCCCTGTAAGTAATGTATTTCTTCTGGCTAGAAGTATAAAATAAGAACTGAACAACCAAATGACAAGAATGTTGTGAAGGAACTGCATGTCTTGGATAGATATGAGAAATATCCATCTATACTAATCTATCAAGATCCTATGACATGAGTAACAGCTGGGAATTATAAACAAAGAAATAAGTTCTAGGGAAGGCTAATAAAACAGATTTCAAAAAGATAAACAGAACTTCATTAAGAAAGAAGCATACATTGTTATTTTGAATAAACTTTGTTAGGGTTCCCAAAGACTAAAATGTTTACTATTATTAACAAAACAAGCCCAAGGTATAAATTACTTGTCATTAAACAATATTCGCAGACACTCCTATCTTATTTATATATAAAATCCCTGCCTTCTGGTCCGTGACATGTGATTTACCATCATCCTTCTGGTTTCACTTAGCTCCCTAAACACTCTGAACTCCAAAGGCAGTCACCACAAAGATGCCTGCCTGAAAACACTCCATTCTTTTCCATCTGGTCCTTTGGCTGAACCCACAAAATAAGTCTGTCTCACTGCGTCTTGCCATCCATTCTTTCCCCTCTACTCCCCTATTCTCAGGCTACTGGAGGATAAACAAATAAAAGTCTGTGATCAGGACAGGTGTGGTAGCTCATGCCTGTAATCCCAACACTTTAGAAAACCAAGGCGGGAGGATCGCTTGAGCCCAAAAGTTTGAGACCAGGCTGGCCAACATAGGGAGACACTGTCCCTCCAAAAAATAAAAAAAATTAGCCTGATATGGTGGTTGACACCAGTAGCCCCAGCTACTCAGGAGGGTGAAGTGGAAGAATCCCTGAGCCAAGGAGGTTGAGGCTGTGTTGAGTCTTGATTGTGTTACTGCCCTCCAGCATGGGTGACAGAGTGAGACTCCAACTCAAAAAAGAAAAAAAAAAGTCTATGAACAATGTTCCTCACCCTTTGGTGATTCCCTGTTTCATAGGAAAAATGCATCACTCTGTCTGGCCCCACTCTAACAACCTGAAAAACACACATTCATCTTTCAAGATTCTCTTCAAATTTCACTTTCTAGAATTCCTCATCTCCCACTTGCAAAGGTAGAAGCTCCTCCTTTGGAGTCTCCATTTTGCTCATAAGTCTTTCAAAGCTCTTTGCAATAAGTATCTGAGCCCCAAAGAAAGAATCACCAGAACTCAGGGCACCCTTTACTGCAGAATGAAATCTACAGGTTTCAGACAACTAAACCCCAGTCTACTACTCAGTTCAGAATCATTTTTCAAAAAGTTTAAATTACCTCAACTCTAACTTTGAAATATGTGGAGTGCCAGGGTAATTTCATTCAGTGAAGAAATATTTTCAATTTTAGCTATTTAAGAGATATTTGCCCAAATGCAGTTACCACTAAAGGGTCAGATATCACACACTCTTTAAGTATAACACTCTATTCTATGAGAGAAGCATCCGTAACTCTGAATATGTTTTCTTAGCCACTTTGGTGCACAGATGCTACCAAAGTTATCAAGCTACCTATAAAGACTTAATCCACAAACTTGAGATTATTTTTTAATGTAGAAAATTGGAAATATGATTTTCCTTGCCATCATTTATCAGAAGTTAGAATGATTTCCATTTAAGTAATTCTCAACTCATTTGACATATCTCTTATCACTCAAAATATAGAGTTCAAATATAGAAAACAAGTTCTTTAAACACACAAGAATCTGGGACCTGTCAATCAGTCTTAAACAAGTATTACAGGCACTGGCACATTTAGGCCAACAATGTACCACTTTTATTATATCAAAAGATACATGCCCTGCTTCCCAATTAATGATGCCACATCTAGAATAGCATCCCACAGATGGTATTTGCTTCAGGTAGATAAACCAGTACCATTCAACCAATGGTAAAACAGGGTTTCTTCGTTCAAGGATACACAGCTTACATTTTTAGATCTGCTCCAAAGATTATTTCAATAAATAGTCACCTTAACATCACAATGGCCACATTACTAACAAGCCCAAAATAGTTGGGCTGTTCAGGGGAATAATGAATGTATGACATTTGTATTTACTCTCAAAGAGTTGCCCATAATGTACAAACAATAATCCCGACATGGGAAAGTAAGGTATATAACCTTGATTATCTGGAAAATAGTCTAGATACATGGAACTTTTCAGATTTAGAACTATGTATTAGTTCAGCCAACTTGATCAATGTTTCGCCTCTATCAATTCACCAGTTTTTATGCTGAGCACTGAAGATGTAGGGATAAATTTCACAAAGAACTGCCCTAGGAAGTTAGCATTCTATGGGGGAAATGACACTGAGGCAAATAATTGCAACATATGTACCATGTATTCAAGAAATGAAGGTAACACAAAGGAGGAGACGATTAAGCCATATAAAGGATAAAAGATATGTTTGTGGAAATTAAAAACACAATTTAAGAAGCTTAAAGGAACATTATATTTTCAGGATTATATTAGCAGAGAGAGAGAGAGAAGGAAGATATGCATTTCTTTTGCTGAAACATGAAAGATGGGTGATCCTCCAAATAACATTTATATGTCAGTACAAAAGAAAGAGAAGCCGGGCTCGGTGGCTCAGCCTGTAATCCCATGCCTTGGGAGGCTGAGGTGAGTGGATTGCCTGAGCCCGCGGGTTCGAGACCCACCTGGGCAAGCGAGACCTCATCTCTACAATAAATCAAAAAATCAGCCAGGCGTGGTAGCGCGTGCCTGTAGTTCCAGCTACTTGGAAGGCTGAGGCGGAAGGATAGCCGGAGCCCAGCAGGTCAAGGCTGCAGTGGCCGGAAGCGGCCACTGCACTCCAGTCTGGGCGACAGAGTGAGACTCCAACTCAAAAAAAAAGAAAAAGAAAGAGAAAAGAGGAGCTGGTATACATTAGACATAAATTTATGTAAGTCAAAGAAAGCAACAAAAGGTTAGGATTACAGTCCAAAAGATGGCCAAGTCTAAAGTCCAGGGAGAAAAATGAAACCATGATCATTCTCAGATGAGGAACCAGTCACAACAGCATGCTTCTAAGTTCAGGATAGGGAAGTGACCTAATAAGAACATTTAGCTACAAGAGGTAAGGCTTGAATGTACCAGGAGAGGAGGGCAGAAAAGTAAGTGGGCATGTACCACATAGCCAGAACAGGTCAAGTCCAACTTCCCCTTAGACTTCCTTACCTTTTATACCTGGAATGACCTTTTAAAGTCTCCTCATTTTCACCTGCAAATGAGAGCTAAATAATATGTACACACAGACACAGAGGTGGAATAACAAACACTGGAAACTCAGAAAGGTGGGAGGGGCTGACAGAGGAGAAATTACCTACTGGGTAAAATGTACACTACGTAGGTGATAGCTACACTAAAAGCCCAGACCTCATGATTTTACAATATATCCATGTATAAAAGTACATGTGTACCTTATAGAGTTGTAAAAATAAAAATTAATTAATTAATTAAAATTCTCAGCTTCTTGACTTTGATGACTTTATAAATTTCCCACAATAACTAGGAAAGGGCTGAATGTATATTAAAAAATTAAATATTGATGAATAAAAGGGTTACTTTCCAAAAGTAGATTATAAGATTTAGACGTTATATTAGCTTGAACTGCGATAATAAAATATCATAGACTGGGTGGCTTAAATAACAAACATTTACGTTCTCACAGTTTGGGAGCTAGAAGCTCTAGATCAGAGTACAAGCATGGTCAGATTATGGTGAGGGCTCTCTTCCTGCTTGCAGACTGTAGCCTTTTTTGCTAATTAATTTAAATTAAAGAGAAGGAATCTCACTTTATTGCCCAGGTTAGGATGCAGTGGCATGATCCTAGCTCACTACACCCTCAAACTCCTGTGCTCAAGCAATCCTCCCACCTCCACCTCCTGTAGCTAGGACTACAGGTGTGAACAACCAAGCCAAGGTAACTTATTTTTATTTTTAGAAATGGGGGTCTTGCTATGCTGTCCAGGCAGGTCTCAAATTCCTGGCCTCAACTGATCCTGCTGCCTCAGCCTTCTGAGTAGCAAGGATTACAGGCTACCATTCCTATTGCCTCTTCTAAATGTCATTACCCCCTCCCAAAGTTCCATCTCCAAATACCAATATGTTAGGGTTATGGCTTCAATCTTGATATAGAAATTTCTAATTGCAAATCCAATGAGAAATTGAAGGTTGAATAATACACAGGAAAACAGAGATCTGGATTTCAGAGGCCCTCCTGAAAGGTAATGACAGAAAAATCACCAGTTTCATGGGTGCATTAAAAATGGTATTATCAGCCAATATATGACTATTGTGTGCCAAATGGCCCCAGAGAAAAAAGAGAGGGGTAGAAACAGGGGAGAAGTATAGCAGAAGACATGGCCCCAGCACTCAAAGATTTTGAATATAAATGGGAAGCTGGAACTGACACTATGAAGGACCACATTACAAACGAATAGTAATAATACAGGAGTTTAGAGGAAGGAAACACCTCGGGACAACAATCTCGGGGAAGAACTTCACAAAAGGAATGAACTTAATGGAAGAAGTACATTCTAGAGAGAAAAATATGTGATAAAAAACTTAGAAACAAGTATGCCTGAGGCAAGATTCAGAAGGTGGTAAGTGGATCAAAAATGACTAAGAAGGAAAAAAACTAAGATTGGAAGGCAGGTTTTGGACAGCTAAAGAGTTAGGACTTATCTGGAAAGCAAGGAAGAGCCATGGAATGTTCTTAGGGACACAATGATTAGACTGACAGAGATCTGGGTTTTTATTAGCATATGAACACAGAAAGTATCAGCATGAAGAAACAGAGTCTGTTAGTTTAATCCAAGTCAAAAACAGGAATAGAAATACCAACAGACTCTGCTACCTGGAGCTCAAAAAGAAACTCAATCCACCAGTGCCTCAACATTAATTTCATATACTTTATATTTATCTTAATGTCCACTAAGCTCCAGTTCTATTCTGGTTCTTTTATCCCTTTCCTTTTGTAATGATCCATTTTATAAATATGTATTTTAAGCCGGGCTCGGTGGCGCAGCCTGTAATCCCGCGCCTTGGGAGGCTGAGGTGAGCAGATTGCCTGAGCCTGCGGGTTCAAGACCCACGTGGGCAACTTCGCGAGACCTCACCTCTACAATAAATCAAAAAATTAGCCGGGTGTGGTAGCGCACGCCTGTAGTTCCAGCTACATGGAAGGCTGAGGCGGAAGGATCGCCGGAGCCCAGCAGGTCGAGGCTGCGGTGGCCGGGAGCGGCCACTGCACTCCAGTCTGGACGACAGAGTGAGACTCCAACTCAAAAAAAAAAAAAAAAATTATGTATTTTATGTCTCCTGCCATAGCACCTTACAGCAAAATCTCATCATTTTCTATTTCTAGCAAAGACAGAAAAATACCTACAGGTAAATAGCAGACATTATGCTTGACCAGTACAGTTCTTTGGTCTCCCATTAGCACACTTAAAAGAATAAATATTTTAAGCATAATGCTCCAAAATATTCGACAGAGAGATGGCACAATCATTTGGTCATTACTTCAAAGTAAGTACTCTTAATTAGTAAGTTTTAAATTAATATGTTTAAAGAAAGTGGAGGCCATTAAAGAGTCTTGCACCACATAACAATGTTTTGGTCAAAAAGGGACCCATATACTACAGCGGTCCCATAAGTATACAACGAAACTGAAAAATTCCTATCAACTAGTAACCTCATAGCTTAGTGACATAGTTGCACAACACATTACTCAACTGCTTACATGATGCTGGTATAAACAAACCTAGTAGACTGCCAGTTATATGAAAGTCTAGCACATATGATTATGTACTATATAATACATAATACTGATAATGACAACAAATGAATGTATTAGTGGTTTTTACTGTGTCTTTACTATGCCATAATTTGTACCATTATTTTAGAGTATACTTCTCCTCTTCATTAAAAAAAAAAAAGTCAACTGCAAAACAACCTAAGGCAGGACCTTCAGGAGGTATTCCAGAAGAAGGTATTGTGGTCATAGGAGATGACAACTTCATGCATGTTACTGCCCTTGAAGACCTTTCGGTAGGAGAAGACATGGAGGTTGAAGACAGTAATATCGATGCTCCTGATCCTGAGTAGACCTAGCCTAATGTGTGTGCTTGTATCTTCATTTTTTATTTTAAAAGTTTAAAAAGAAAACACAATTTTAATAGAGAAAAGCTTACAGGATAAGGATATGAAGAAAGAATGTATTTTTGTACAGCTGAAAAAATTGTGTTTTATTTCTTTTTTTTATTTTAAAGATATGGGGTACAATTCAGGGTTAGGGATACAAATGTTCATTATGCAGGTACCCTTGTTGATGAAGTGTGTCCCTCATGTCTGTGTTTTAAATTATCATCACAAAAAAGTTAAAAATTAAAACGTTCATAATGTACAAAAGTTATAGTAAGCCAAGGTTAATTTATTTGTGAAGAAATTTTTTTTTTATAAATTTAGTGTAGCCTAAGTGTAAATTATGTATAGCTAGTGTTTGTTAAGTATATAGTAATGGACCTAGGCCCTCACATTCACTCACCACTGACTCACCCAAAACAGCTCAAGTCCCACAAGCTCCATCCGCGGCAGGTTCCCTACACAGGTGTACCATACTTTAACTTGAATACCCTATTTTTATTGTACCTTTTCTATGTTTAGATGTTTAGATGCACAAATACTTCCCATTGTCTTACAAACATATTCAGTATGGTCACATGCTGTACAGGTTTGTAGCCTAGAAGCAACAGGCTATACCTTACAACCTAGGTGTGTAGTCAGCTATGCAATGTAGGTTTATGTAAGTACACGCTACGGTGTCCACATTGATGAAATTGCGTAATGGTATATTTCTCAGAATGTATCCTTGTCGTTAAGCAACACATAACAATGCTATGATTAATGGTATTATATGGGCATAAATATCATGTAGGAATTGTTTTAAAATTTGCGATCTCCTAAGGATTTTGAAGCTATATGTTATTCTACTCTGTGAGCTAAGTAAAACTGAACTTTGTCAACTAAGTCTCAGTTAACATATTGAGAAATTTTTTTTCAAAAAAAATTTGTGGCTAAGGCACTTTAATTAACAGATATGCTAAATATTCTATCAAAAATGCTAAAATCTGAATATCATACACAATAAAAATCACCCTAAGAAATGATGTTGATCAAGTAAAGAACACTGGTGGCTGTAAGAGGGGAGCCAAAAAAACCCTGAATTTTATTTATAAAATATTGTATATTAGGTTGGGCTCGGTGGCTCAGCCTGTAATTCCAGCACTTTGGGAGGCCAAGGCGAGTACATTACCTGAGCCCGCGGGTTCGAGACCCGCCCGGGCAACTTGGTGGACCTTGTCTCTACAATAAATCAAAAATTAGCTGGACGTGGTAGCGCACACGCCTGGAGTTCTGCCTACTTGGAAGGCTGAGGTGGAAGGATCACCTGAGCCCAGCAGGTCAAAGCTGCGGTGGCCGGGAGCATGCCACTGCACTCCAGTCTGGACGACACAGTGAGACTCCAACTCAAAAAAAGAAAAAAAAAATTGTATATTTATTCTTACATATTTAAACTTCAGTCACCTTCAAAGTACTCTCCACTTAATATGATAAACCTATCGAGATACTTTTTCTACTGTTCAAAAGAGTTTGTTTGGTTTCTTTTTGAGTCAGAGTCTCACGCTGTCGCCCAGGCTGGAGTGCAGTGGCATGCTCACGGTCACCACAGCCTCAACCTGCTGGGCTCAGGTGATCCTTCTGTCTCAGCCTTCCAAGTAGCTGGAACTACAGGTGTGCGCCACCACATCTGACTAAATTTCTTGATTTATTGTAGAGACAAGGTCTCACCAAGTTGCCCAGGCTGTTCTTGAACCCCTGGGCTCAGGCAATCCTCTTGCCTAGGCCTCCCAAGTGCTAGGATTACAGGCGTGAGTCACCGCACCCGATCTCAAAACAGTTTTTTTAACTCATCAATTCTGATGTCTTTTAGTGCTTCTGTCATTTTTTTGCTTCACCTCTTCCACGTTGGCAAAATGTTTCCCTTTGGGGACTTTTTTCATCTGGGGACACAACAAAAAAAAGTTGCTCAAGGCAAGATCAGGTGAACAGAGAGAATGGGACACGGGGGTCATACTGTTTTTGATCAAAAACTGAAGAACATTGAGCATGGTGTGAGCAGGTGTGCTCACAAATCATCCATCATGAAATGGGCAAACGCACTCAAAGAATCGCAAAAAAACATTCACTGAAGCCGAATGCAGCCTCTCACAACAATACTAGCTGGTACACTGATGCCAATGGATTACTAGAACACTCACCTAGTAGGGGAACCCTACACTACAAGGGGCCCACCCCCCAAAAAATAATTCCAGTGTTTTGGGTTCCTACCTGTCGTATAACACAGCATCCTCTTTATCAAACTTTTTATGTAATTAGAGAAAAATATACGGTTGTGGGAATAACCTCAATGGCATGATTCATTTACGTAAAGATCCCTATACAAGATACCAATCTAGAAAATGTGGTAGTATCAAGAAGTAGTAGAAAGGGTTGTTTTGACAAGGATATTTGAGCTTTGCTCAAGGTCAACCAAGGACACATACACATGTATAGGTGTTTGCGCAAGTGTGTGCATGTTATTGAGGTAAATCTCATATTGAATAAAGTGCAATGATCTAAAATATACAGTTTAGGAATTTTTACATATTTATGAACCTGGAAAACCATCAAGACAAAATATTTTCAGTACTACAGAAGATTCCCATGTGCTCCCTCCCAGATTAAACCAGTATTTGACCTCTATTATGAGAGTTTTATTTCCTTTTCTTGACCATCATATAAAAGCTACCATACATTTGTGTCTGGCCTCTTTGGCTGAGCATTAAGCCTGTGAAATTCATCTATGTTGCTGAATGCATCAATAGATAGTTCTTTTTAATTACTAAGGATGCACCACAATTTATTTATCCATTCTACCACTAACATATGAATACTGTATTATACCACAGCTTGACTACAGCTATAATGTCACCAGGCAACGAACATTTGGGTTGTTTCTAGTTGTAGTTATTATTAATAAGCTACTATTAACATCTTCTACACGTTTTCTGTGGATACATGCATTGCATACATTTTTCTTGAATATGTACTTAGGAGTGCAGCTGCTAGGTCATTAGGGAGACATATTCTGCCAAATGGCATTTCTCCTGAAATATTAATGGAAAAAGAAATATCTTTCTTTAACATGCAGAATGATTTATTTTTCTTTATATATAACACATATTTAAAGCAAATTTAGACACCTTTTATTGCAGTGATTCCATCCCAATTCAAGTATCAGAATTACTTGGGAAACCTTTTTAAAATAGTGATTCCTTGATGTTCCCACACTCTGCCAAACAAAACCCTATTGACTGGTGAGGATTAGCAACTACCACTTCATAATTTTTATTACCAGAATCAATACTATAAGTGCAACAAATAGATTCAAAGCTATTTCATGGGAAAATAAAAAATGCTATGCAAATATAAGGTATAATTTAATTTAATTTTAATTTGTTTAAATTATTTCCACCTGAAAGTGAAAATTAAATTCAG
The DNA here is from genome assembly GCA_963574415.1 of Tarsius wallacei. Lineage (NCBI taxonomy): Eukaryota > Metazoa > Chordata > Mammalia > Primates > Tarsiidae > Tarsius > Tarsius wallacei. Next base: position 26,100 of record CAUYQG010155804.1, read on the forward strand.
GGGTGGTTGTTCATTAATTTTTAAAAAATGTTTGTTTCTCCCTTATTGCGTTTCTAATAAACAGAAAAGTTCTTGATTCAATACAGCAACCATTCCACTAAACGAAAATTAGCAAATTCAAGTCAAAACAATGTTTTTAGAATTGAAAGAATCCCCTCTTAGGAGGAATAATATAAAGCCTTAAAAAGCAACCACATCATCAAAAGCAAGAAAATAAAATAACAAAGAAAAAAAAATCTCATTCTGGGCGCTTGAGCCCAGGAATTTGAGACTAGCCTAGGCAACATAGCAAGACCTTATCGCTACAAAAAAATTAAAAATTAAAATATTAGCCAGGCATGGTGGCACATTCCTGTAATCCCAGCTACTTGGGAGGCTGAGGTGGAGGATCACCTGAGCCCAGAAGGTTGAGGCTGCAGTGAGCTGTAATTGTGCCATTGCCCTCTCGCCTGGTTAACAGAGTGAGACCTTGACAAAAGAAAGGAAGGGAGGAAAGGAGAAAGGAAGAAAGGGAAAAAGAAAGAAATCTCATCAGACATAAGATTACGATTCCTTTCAAAAAATAATGATAATCTAAAACTTGTCACTTGAAAGTCATTTACCTAATATGATGATCATGAAGAAGCTGTGACCTCATGAAAAACTTTTTAACAATAGACAATCAACTTCTTGGGTAACGTAAACAAACAAAAACATCTTTTTCTCCTGCCAAAAAAAAGGTGTAAAGGTATAGAGAGCTTAATTTTCAAAGATGTCATATAGGCAGGACTGAAAAAGAACTGAAGAAAGATTTGGGTAAATTTATGAATGATGCCATAAATTACTTGAAAGAGGGTGGATGTAGGATATACTTGACGTAAAACTGACATCAGAGAAGATATAACCAAAGGCTCACACTGAATAGATACAAAGACTGACTTGGTGATGGAACCATGGTACGTGCCCATGAACCTTAGACAGCAAGCACTGCAATTTCCATACAGTATCAAAAAGATAAGTGTGTCAGACACTCATTTAACTAGAGCAGGAAATTTAAGAAACCATACAGGCAAGGTCTTTTTAAACGTGAAGAGGCACGCACAAGACCACAGACAAAAAATCCCTGGACCGGCACTAGCTACACATTTTAATGGATGGCAACTGAAAGACCAAATGTTTCAGTCATTAAGATGTCTGTCCAATGTCCAGGAGGTAGATGAGGCAGGGTCAAAAGTATATCCCTTGCCTGAAAGAGAAGCTAAAGAAAAATAAAAACCAACAATTTGCCTGATGTATCAGAATGATTAGACCATATTCTTTTCCTTTTTGAGAGGCTCCAAAGATTCTGTCATCGTTCCATAGTTCCATTTCTTTTCAGCAAGACAAGACATCCCTTTTTCTTTCATAAACAATACGTCAGCTTCAGAAACTGTAATCTCCTTTATAAACTACAATATCTTATGATGAATCTTTCAACAAGTGCTGACACTTTCTTCAAAAAAGTAATATCTGTCCCTGAAAATAATCACCCTTTTCACCCAAAATGTTCATATTTATACAACCATGGAAGTTCTTGATACTTTTAAAGTACACCTTAAACACCAAAATCAAGCTTCAAATTCAACAAGTCCTCCATCCTCAATGATTCCAAATCACAGTTAAAAAAAAAAAAAAATTCAGGTTTGTTGCTTTTAATCAATATAATCCCCTGAGAGTCCAAGCATCAAACATTTGCATAAAATATTTTAGCTTTATACATTTAGAAGAGATAAACTGACCAGCAAGGTGATCAGTCAATTTTCAATCACATTTGTTATCTCAATAAAATGACAGGGCATGTGCTAAAAACTGACATTAGTCACCAAATGAGGAAGTTCAAAATTTAAAGATTCCACAAACTCCCAGAATATGTAAATTAGCACAATTATTCACTAACAAAGCAGCATTTTTTCTCTTAATAGCAATTCATCTAGACATTCTGTTACAATTCAAAAAGAACACACATAGAAGTATTCGAAGTACTCCAAGTTAATGTCAATGGATAACTATAATTAACTAAAGTATTACAATTAAATAGATTTATGAAAATACATTTTTACATGGAGTTTGCATATAAAAGATACCCAGTAAAAATATATAATGCACATGTCTATGACCTCTTCCTTTATAAGTTTACCTTTAAATTTTTAGAACATACTATGAAGTACAGATTAATACTCTTAGCACTCTGATATAATTAATAAAGACCAACCTTATGCTAATAAAACAAACTGCTAAAACTAACATTCTAAAACACAAATAAATTTTTAGCATGAAGTTTTGTTTGTACATTTTATACTGTATACTTACTACATCAAACTTCTGAGTGATGTTCCCCTGGACATCAAGTAAATAAACCTTGCCATAATGAGTGCCCAGTGCCAAAAACTGGAAGAAGAACAAAGTGGTCAGTTAATTAATGTACTATTAATATACAAATAGTAATAAAACCATTTTCAGAGTCAAGAAGCTTAATGCATAAGTGATCTGCAATGTCTCAGAAGACACGCATTCCTTGGAGAAGGCTTGTTACCAGCTTCAGGAAAACAACAGAATAAGGCCTACTTTATTGTGATAGTGCAAGCTAACTGTCAAAATGACTCATGAGGACCCTCATCTACTGACAAGTAATGGTGTGAATGCAGGCTGTACACAATGCCTGATGGACTGCGGCAGGAAAACTAAAAATGCAGCTGTGAAAGCACGACCAAGCTACAGCTGAACTCAAAGTGAGACAGGAACGATTAAGAGACTTCCCCTAATTTATGACAAGTGTGTAAATCTGTGCTGCTATTTAAGTTACTCATATGCACACAAACAACAAAATATTTTTTAGAATGGAAAATCTATGTCATATTGAGAAGACAAAAAACTCAGGTTATACTATTGGTTAGCTTTAGGATTCCTCTATAAAAATCAATGTATAATATTGAGTGCAAATGTTTATATTCTGATGCAAAAAAGAAAAAAGGATTTTTTTCTGTCATAAAATAACTGTTGAGCTACATATTTACTATATGATATAAAACTAGTTCATAACTCCCACTGAGTCTCTAATTCTTTGAACTAATCCTAAATAAACCAAATGAAACTTTAGGATTACCTGAAATATGACATGAGAGTTTTCTTCCTTTTCATTTCTTTAAGCATTACTCAAATAGTCCAAAATTTTCTGTATTTCATTGCATGCGAGCATGCTTCATTGCAACCCATAATGAAATGCTCAAATTTACAGGCACTACTAAGCATTTCAGTCAAGCAGCACAACCTTTAAAAAATAACCTTACAGAAAGTCAAGATTTAAAAAGATTTATCAAAATAGAATTGCTTAAGATGAAATTTCAGTTCAGGCACTTAAAATATGAAGCTACATTAAAGAGGAGTCACAAAAAGGAAAAGAAGGGGTTCATTAGAAATTCATCCCCTGCAATGCCTTTCACTCCTGCAAGGTTGCCTTTTTTCAGGAAGAAAAAAGTCCCCAGGGTAAAAAAATCAATACTGGTTAATAAAACATCAGGTGTGCAGACATAACTAGGTATGACGATTCCGCTGCACAGGCCTGCCTCAATGCACCAGGTGCCATGACGATTAGTCATCCAGGGCAGACAGCAAACCTGGTGAAAACAGGATGCCTGGGCGCTGGAAGGGAAAGGGGGAAGAGGTAATTCTGGGGGGAAATTAGTCTGAATATTTAAACCAAACAGGAATGCTTCTTCCAAAGCAAAAGAACATTCTCATTAGAAATAGAGGGCTCAAATGGTTATAATTTTATCTCTACAGTGACACTCTGACAATATTTAAACAAAAAACCACGACACATGATATGAGCTGAAAACAAACAATACTCCATTCTGAGGCTATTCTGTGGTAAAAGAATGGGTCTTAAAAGCTCACTGCACCCCAAGTATCGCACTGTATTGATTCTACTCATAAATACTGTATTTAGTTTGTTAGAAAACTAAGGGAGCTTTCATCCTTAAAATGCTTTAATACTGTGTCATTCTCTTCTGGTCTCAAAAAAGGCCATTTCTGAACTTCTAACTACATTTTACTTAATGGAAGTTTCAGAGGTTTTATGCAGGGTAATTTACCCAAGTATTAATTCTTTCCCTCTTTATTCCCCAAAATTACTAGTTTCATTAAGATAGAAAAGAATAATTCTTTTGTCTTTATCGTTTCATCCTAAAACTACAATTTTGGAAAAAATATAGAAAAAAATTCTGTGATGTTTATGACAAGCTATCTTTTGTTTAGGAAAGCATATCATGATTTGGGTTAGATAAACTATGGCTACACCCTTTTATAAATAAATAAACACTCTTCAAAATAAGTTTAATAAGCCAATCATATTTATTTAACTGCTAAAATTATGGATGAGTTGTATTTTCATTTGTTAATGATTTCAAACTACATAAAATACAACAAAAAATACAAAATGGCCACAAATGTGACAGAACATAAATACAAATTCTTCAAATTATACTCTCCTTCCAATCATTAAAAGACTTATTATAACTATCACTTTTTTTGTTTTGTTTTTTAACCAGAAATCACTTAGAGTCCAAGGTGGGCAAAGAATAAAAATAATTTCATTAGCCTCTTTCATGTTTAATCACAGAAAGTTGACTCACTTATAACAATCAGACTGGGCATCCCATCCTTCTGAACTCACTAAGTACAACTGCTTTTACTCTGAACGTTATGTAAGTAACTTAAGTAACTCATGTATGTAAGTCCATAAAAATTGGACTTTAAATAAGTATACAAGTAGAAGAGGTGGTAAGCAGTCCTTTGGACATCACAAAGGAAACAAGAAGTAGTACATTTTAAATTTGACCAACTGTATAATATCATCTACCTTTCACATGTTTTATAGTACTCAGTGTTCTAGAGCAGAGAGTGCCTTCGACTACACATGAAGAAATAAGTTCTGGGAGTTGATGAGACTTCCCTGCAAACAGCCAATGAGTGGCAGAGTTAGGTCCAAAAGTAAAAGCTAAAAGACTCTCATCTAGATCAGAATCCTCTTAAATAGAAACATGAATCTCAGATGAAGTGTGCATGTCCTAAAAGTTAGCAATGATTACCGTTCCCAACCAGCAGGTTCTTTGGCCAAGTTGATTTAAGTATGATGTTACTGAAGCTTGACCTCTAGGCAGGTAAACTTTGTTGTCTATTTCATTCATTCACTGGTTCATTCAACAAACACATAAAAAGCACTATAACACACTTAGATAATGAACAAGTGTGGCTTTAAAAGATTATGGTATAATGAGGAAAATAGATATTAAAAATTGATTAATTACAATTAAATTTAAAGAGTATGCTTAAAATGGAAGTATCTCTAAAACCCTATGGAAAGCAGTAGGTGACAGTTGTGCTGAACTCTGAAGGAGAAATTAGAAAACAGGAACTGAGGCAGATAGGGTAGGCTAGTGGTAAAAACCATTTTAGGCAGAGTGTACACAACTTGCTCAAAGGCATAGTCACATAAAAAGCAGGACAAAGTCAAGAAATTATAAACAGTTTTATATGGATGAAGCATCTAATTAATGCCTAGGGGAAGACACCAGTGATGAGGTTGAAAAGGTTGGCTAATAAGAGGCATTCAAATATTTATGGAGAGATGAAAGGCAGGAAAGGAGAGGAAAGCAGGGTAGGTAGATCCAAATCATTAAGACATCAGGAAGCCAATAAAGAATTCTAAGGAGGATTACATGATCAAATTGAAATTTCTATAAGATTACTTTGGCAGAAGTGTTATGAATGGACTAGAGTGAAAGCAGATCTGAAGGAAAATAGATTAGTTCATAGTATGTGCATTAGTTCCAAGGAAAAATAATGAATGGCTGAACTAACAGAAGAAATGGGCTCAGGTTGGGAATGAATTCAAGCAGAAAGAGGTGTTATAAGTAAAACAGTCAAACGTTGCTGCCAAAGCAGCACACTTCTGACATAAAGTGGTAAGACATAGGCCAATTATACACAGGGAGCAAGATCTTAGAGGGCCTTACAGACCACGTTAAGGAGCTCAGACTTTGCTTAGTAAATTATGAAAATCATTCAAATGCTTTAGAATCTGTATTTTCAGCAGATCACTCCTGGCAGATGAGTTTAAAGTAGAAAAACTAGAGGCACAAGAGACTGTCCTGTTTACCAAGTGCAGGCAAGAGAAGCTGTCCTGTTTACCAAGTGCAGGCAAGTGCACCACTAGAGCAAGGGTGGTAAGAAAATCACCAAGACTTAGGGATCAGCTGGGTGGAAAAGAGAAGTCATATTTGACTTAGGAGCCTGGTGATGCCACCAGTGGGGTAAAGAAAAAAAAAGATGCAAGTTTAGAGTGAAAAGAAGATGACATGCTGAGGCTCAGGTAAAAAAGGAACAAAAGCTAGAGATGTTTAGGAGGCACCTAGATGAATATGCATGATATCTGATTAAAAGCAGTGTGTAGCTGATCACAGGAATCACAAAATTTAAAACCAAAAGTACAAAGTAAGAAATGTGGATGATGGACCAAATCCTGGGAAAACCAGTATGTAATGAAAAAGTAGATGTAAAGGAAAGTGAAACAAAAGAAGAGAAATTAGAAATCATCAAGAAAACAGTAAGAGGATGGTGGCTTGATAAAGAAGTTTTGAGAAGAGAGGTGAGATCCACAACTTAAAAATCAGCAAAATGTCCACCAACTGATGAATGAACAACAAAATGTTATTCAGCAATAAAAAGGAATGAAGTACTAACAGATGCTGCATCATGGATGAACCTCAAAATCATTAAACTAAACAAAAGAAGCCAGATATAAGACATCAAATACTGTATAACTGCATTTATATGAAATATGCAAAACAGGCAAATCTAGGAAGATACAAAGTAGATTACTGGTTACCTAGGGCTATGATATGATATGTATATCCAGGATAGAAGGGAGGAAATAAGATGAAATAAAGAACAAAAGCAGACAAAAAAGCTCCTTGAACAGGTGGAAAAAAATATCCTGTGGGTAAGGATGAGTGTGCAAAAGCAGTCAGGAGTTGAGGTTGACCATACATGATAGTTTCAATCTTCTTAAACAGAAGTGACATCACCTTCTAATATAGAAGGGACAGTGGTTGAGAAGGGAATTTGAGGACTAAAGGAGCTGATGAAGGACAAATAAATGTCAATTTTTAGTGACAAATTTACCTGGGCATGGGAGTCTGTACCAGCACATGGCTGCCTTGGTCATGGGAGCACTAATTCAGAGTTGAGAGTAAGGCTGAGGGGCACAATGGAAACACAGGGATGTGAGAGAATGTAGAATGCTGGTAAGGATAATTACTCATTTCATAGACACAGAAAAAAAAAAGAGAAAGTGGATTAGAGATCAGGATTCCATGAAATCACAAAACAAGTTTTGTGGGACAATGAACACAAAAATTTAAAGGATAAAAGGAATCAACAGAGAGTGTCACGGAGGTTAGAGATCCTTCAGCTCCAAGTGCTGACACCATCCAGGTTATGGTCTTATAGGTAGGAAAAGGAAGCAGGGAAGAGGTGAAGGTCACTGGAATTGAGCTGAGTGGAAGAACTGCGAGGCGGTCTCCAATGAGTCAAGGAAAGGAATGGGAAGCTGGGAGATTGGAACCATGAGGAGGGGTCAATGGTGAGGCAGCCAAATAGCAGGCACCTAAAGGAGCATGTTTCTGGCAAAACAAGAGAGAAGTTAAACATTCTATTCAAGTGTTGAGTGAGTACAGGAATCTATATACAATGGATCAAAATCTGAAGTAAAAAAAGAACTAGGTGGGAGGCAAGAGGGAAGATGAGGGAAGATGAAACCAGATGGATCAGAGGTAGGGAATTTGCCTTTTGTGGAAGGACTAAGACTCACTCACAGGCTCACAGGGAAGAGAGCAATGGGCTGAAACTCCCTGGCCTCCAATATTCCAACTACAACACAGATTGTTTTGGTCAAAGGATAGGCCAAGGGTGCTATCCAGTATTTAGCTTGGACTCAGAAAGTTGGTGGGAGATTTGTTATAGCAAGGACCTAGAAGAAACTATCAATTAATTAATATAAAATACAAGTTACAATCTGGGGCATTTCTACTGATTCCTAACACCTGTAATATTAATCTCCTCTACGCTTATAAAAGCACTTTCATGCTATTTCTAATCTTAACATGTTCCTAATCTAAAACTTATGATTTCAGAAATTAAGTGATAGTTTCTAAAAACCATTTCATGTAAATCTTTTTCATCACTCACTGTCTAAATTCTACATAATACACCCTTGGAGTCTGTTGTATGCATGTGAGTGGGTATGCATACATATTTAAAGTATGTTGGGCTATTGTTTTGTTTTTGTTGGCAAGAAAGAAGAGAGGAGCAGTGGCATGGAGATATAATCACTGTAGAAAACCACCATCAAAAGCATCAGGACTCCAAAGTACAAACAAACTTAATAGAAACAACTTACAGAAGAATCCTCTGAAAGGGTTACCTTACCTTGTCATGGACTGTCATGCAGCTAGCAGCATCCTTCTGTAGAATTTCAGTTACTCCATTGGAAAGCCTTTCATACTTCAGTTTGGGCTCCTCCTCACTCTCTTCTTCCTGCACGAAAAACAGAAAAATGACAGACATCATAGATTTGAAAGACTCAAGGCACACTTCTTAAGGTAGATAGAACCAGAGATGGTTCTCTCAACGACTGCCAATAGCTACAATATAGCTAAAGGTTAAGATTTTCGTGTTTCATTTTGCCAACTAGGTGTATCAACTGCTACAACTTCACTGGTAAAATAAATTCAAAAGCTGAAAACAGGAGTATACATACTTACTGTTGTATTGTCACTAACTTTATATGTCCAACCTTCCTGTTTGGTACAGCTTCATAAAATACTCTTAATCCTCGTAGTTACAGAATAAAGTTAGTAATCAATATTGACTATAACAGCCATGAATTCAAAACTCGAGAATAGTTATAAAAATGATTACAATGATTCAAAACAATATTTTATTTTACTATATCAATAATTAATGAGAAACAAAAAAGTTCATACACTGAAAACTGTGATAGCATAAAGCTAGCCAAAATAGAAATTCACAAAAATAATCTACTCATTGACATTTTCTTCAACAATAGTTATATAGTCTTCATCCTCCAGCTAATATTAGAGTACTCTGAAGTATATCAGTGCTTCCACCCAGAATAACTAGAAAGGCTTGATGGAATATAAAACAGCTATCCCTGGTAGCAAAGAGCTGCAGCAGCAACCTGAACTAAAAGTATAAAGATTCCAGGGTAGTGGAGAAACCAAAAAAAGCTGAGCTGACATTCTACAGCCACCTTCTTCCTGGAGGCATTACTAATTCTAAGTATAGGACAAGAGGCTGAGAACCCAAGGTCTACCTGGGAAGATGGTCACTGGTAGTTAGAGAAAGCAGCAAGTCTTTTTGTGTTTGTAGGGACAAAATTTGAAACTTGAGCGGCCAAGATCCCAGTGGAGGAGAGAGGCAGAGAAGTGAGTTTGTTACATAGCCACTTTTCCCCATAAGTCAATTGTCAATTTCTAAAGCTGCATAGGGTATGAGGTTAAAAAGCTGAACAGAAAGCCTCAAACATGCAAACCAGCTACCTTGATATGCTCAGAAAATAAGAATTAGAGTTCAGGAGCCATCAGAAACTTGGGTCCTAGCGAATATCACAATCTTAATATAAAAACTTACCCATATTTCAACAAAGCTTTGACTCAGCTCAATTTCTAGTGAGAGTAAGGTATGTAACTCCCAATATATGTCTAGTGGAGAAAAGGGTGACTTCTCTTTGAACAAAGAAAACTACTGGAGACCTCTGCAATTTTTCACTTACAATACTGAGGATTCAAAAAAGAAAAAAAATTAACAGGTATGCCATAAGACAGGACCAAATGACCAAAAATCAAGATTGAAAAAAGAACATAAGAACAAATGGACGGGTGACCTAGATATGTGAGTTAAAAGAAAAGGGTTTTAAAATAACTGTATGTTTAAAAAAAAAAGAAGAAAGAAAGAAGAGAAAACTAAAGAAAAGATAGACATTTTCAACAGAGAATGGAAATCTGTAAAAAAAAAAAAATAATAATCAAATGAAAATGTTTACACTAAAAATGTAACTGAAATTAAGGAATCAATAGATGGTTTAATGGAAGATTAGCAAAGCAGAAGATTAGTGAAATGGACAGCAGGTTAAAAAAAAAAAGAAAAAATAGAAAAATCCAAAGGAAGCCCAGAAAAGAAAAATGAATGGAAACTATAGAAAAGAATGCATGAGACATATACGAGGTGGGACACAAAAAACCCAGAATTTTGTTTCGGAGGTGGGCCCCTCATAGCACACTCGAATCAAACGGTCAACTAAAGTTTTTATCTGGAAGTCTTAACAAGGTTGCGTCACGATTTGCAGAAGAAACATTCTGAGTTGTGGCAAACAGGTAACTGGTTCTTCTACCATGACAATGTACCTTTCCACACCTCCATGAGTGTTCAGCAGTTTTGGACCAAAACGGCATAACTCCTGTGCCCCGCTCTTCCTATTCACCTGATCTCACCCCAAGTGACTTTTTTTTTGTTTCCCCAGATGAAAAAAATCCTCAAAGGGAAATATTTTGCTGAAGTGGATGAGGTGAAACAAAAAATGGCAGAAGCACTAAAAGGCATCAAAACGAACAAGTTCAAAAACTGTTTTGAGCAGTGGAAAAGTGTCTCGATAGGCATACTGCATCAAACGGGAAGTATTCTGAAGGTGACTAAAGTTTGAACATGTAAGAATAAATACATAATTTTTTATAAATAAATTTGGAGTTTTTTTGGGTCCCCCCTTTATAGAACACAGTGTAAAGGTCTAATATACTTTAAATTACAGTCCCAGAAGGATAAGGAAAAACAAAAAGGAGCAGGAGCAACATTTAAAGAGGTAACAACCGAGAATTTCTCAAAATGGATAAGACATCAACCCACAAATTCAAGTTCTCCAATAAACGAAATAAATATGAAGTAAGTCACACCTAAGATGCATCACAGTAAATTTTAGGCAAAATAAAAATGACTTGCAGTGTAATAAGTACTCTGCCTATGGAAGATTATAAGACTGAAAGGACATACTAGTTAGAAACTACAAACACAAATGCTCACAGCAGTCTTTGCCTTTAGGGCAAAGAAATGCATCTTCACAGGAAAGGGGTTAATTTGTGAATAAATAGAAATGATGGACTATATTAAGCATCATGCTATAGAGTAAACATCAAATGACCTCATTTCCTCTTGACTTTTAAAAAAAAACCTTCTGAGAGTTAATATATTTCTCCCATTTTACAGATTTTCAGTAAAAACCAATGATCAGAAATTTTAAGTAATTTCCTTAACACACAGGGGGTAGAGGTGAAACTAAAATTCAAATTCAGTTATGAATGCTCCAGAGTCAACGCCTTGTATAACATACTACCCAATCTACTATGAAAACCATTCTACAAGTCACAACAGAAGACTCTTCTACACTTACAAATAACTATAACCTATGTAATCAATAGGAAATGTTTTAAAATGTGTTTATTTAGCAGGTGCATTAGCTATCTATTGCTGCATAACATATTATGCCAAAACTTACTGATTTACTTATTTTCTTATTATTATGTTTTTATAGAGACAAGGTCTCACTATGTTGCTGAGACTGGGTTTGAACTCATGGACCCAAGTGATCCTCCCGTCTCAGCCTCCTTAAGTAGCTGGGACTACAGGCACACATCACTGTACCTGGCTACCAAAACCTACTGATGTAAAATAATAAATATGCAATAAATAAGCAATTGAGCAGTGGCTTAGCTGAATGGTTCACTCAGGATCTCTCACGAGGCTGCAGACAAGACATCAGCTGGGGTTGTGACCACTGGAAGGCATGGTTGGGGTTAGAGTATCTGCTTCCAAGATGGCTCAAAGAGCTGGCAAGCTGGCACTGGCTATTGGCAGAAGGCTTCAGCTCCTTGACTCATGGACCCACCCACTGGGTTGCTTAATCAGAACATGGCAAGTGGCTTTATCCAGAGTGAGTGATCCAAGAGACAGTCAAGTGGAAACCCCGCGTTTTACATGGGCTACCCTCAGAGGGTGCACACTCTCATTTGTATAATACTCTACTGATCATACAGCTAAGTCACTATTCAGTGTGGAAGGGTTAGACACAAGAGAATGAATGATAGGAGGTAAGGCTCACTAGGAGCCTTAGTGTAGGCTAGCTATAAGAATAGTAGTAAAACTTTTAGATAAATAAACCTCGTTTTAAAAATTCAGTATTTCATGTCTACTAATAAGTTGTCTTAAATTTCACAAGTAGGCTGGGCACAGTGGCTCAGCTTGTAATCCCAGTACTTTGAGAGGCTGAGGAGAAGATTGCCTGAGCCCAGGGGTTCGAGACCAGCCGGGCAATTTGGTGAGACCTTGTTTCTACAATAAATCAAAAAAATAAGCCGGGCATGGTAGCACATGCCTATAGTTCCAGCTACTTGGAAGGCTGAGGTGGAAGGATAGCCTAAGCCAAGCAGGTCGAAGCTGCAGTGGCCATAAGCATGCCACTGCACCCCAGCCTGGGCGACAGAGTGAGACTCCAACTCAAAAAAACATGAAAATAAAAATTTAAATTAAAAAAAATAAATTTCACAAGTATACATGAGCTATTTGCTGTTTATTTGGTAACAAAGTATTTTTTTTTTTAATTTAATTGGGATCTCACTCTGTCGCCCAGGCTGGAGTGCAGTGGCAAAAGAATGGCTCACCACAGCCTCGATCTCCTGGGCTCAGGAGACTCTTCTACCTCAGCCTCCTAAGTAGCTGGGACTATAGGAACACAACACACCTGGCTAATTTTTATTTTTTTGTAGAGACAGGTCTGGCTATGTTGCCCAGGCTAGTAACAAAGTATTAAAAACAAAGATGGTGTACCCATTATTACCTTTCCAAGAATAACTTTAAGAATTAACAGCAACAAAAAGGAAGTATAATAAGCACAGTTATCCAAAGGACCTATGCAATTCTATAAAAAGTAAGCTAATAATAATCACCCTAACCCAAGGAGATGTTACACCCCAAAACTGACTTGCTTTTCATGTAAAATATAAAATAGCTAAGTAACCAAGTCTAATGAAACTTGAAAAAAAAGAAAACGACAAAAAGCAACATACATTTATATTTATGTATCTACAAGCAAGAAACAATCATTACAAAGTTAACATTAAATGTGGCACAGATGATGTGTACATTCTGAAGAAAATGTGTTAAACACAAATTGAATCCTGAGTGTTAGTCTTTATAATAAGATGCCACATGTTGAACACAAATTGAATCCTGAGTGTTAGTCTTTATAATAAGATGCCACATGTTGCTCAAGTCTGGACATCAAATGTGCATCCAATGTGAAAAGTTAATTCTAGCCTCTTGATTGTTTTGCATAAAAGCACTCATCCACGGACCATTAGATAAAGTTACTATAAATAAGGTTTCCTGTCTTATTTATAAGTGAAAACTAAATAATTTCTCTCACATAAATATACAAAAATAAATACTTTCACAACACAGTTCACTGAAGCATTCATGCTAGGTTTCAAAAACCATAAATAAAATGAAAACTCCAATATTAGGCATTTGATGTACCATTTCACGCTTTTCTGACAGGTATCTTTTATGTTAAGTTAAAAGAAGGGTAAAGGTGGATTTTTAAGGCTTTTTTTCTTCCTTGCTGTAAACAAAGAAAATACAAAGTGATTCAAAAATACAATTCATGGAGGTGACTCTGCTGCAGCAGACTATATATTTTAAATAAAAAACATTTTTAAAAAGTAGATTTAATGTAGAGTTTCACTTTAATTTAAAAAATTTTTTTAAACAAAAAAAGTCTTCCATGTAGTTTCAACTTCCATGGTAAACAACCCAGTTTTAATAAAAAGCAAATCAATAATTTTTGTTAAATTTTAATAATCCTACAAACCTACAAATAAAACCATCAACAGTCTGAGTTGAGATGACAGTTAACTGCGTTTCTATGACAACCTAGTGGAATAGTACAAGTCCTGACTCGCAGCTAAGCGATGATACGAACAGAGTGACATTTACCCATACAAGAAAAATGTGCAGCTTTCCTTTAAAAAGAATCAATTCCCCAACTAACATGGATTTTTCACTAAGTGTATAGTACTTTAATTAAAGACAAGTCCTTTAAACCATCCTATACAATTCTAAACACTACCTGAAAATAAATGTCACATCATGGTCAATCTTCCTGAGTTCTAAATTTTAAAAAGGGAAAAATTACTTTTGAGAATAGCAAAGTAAAGCAATTCAAGATTTCTACCTGAAAAACTGTTTAGTAATTTGTTACCATTGTTATATTGCCACTATAGGGTAAATTTTCACGGAGGAGGTTCTGTTAACTTGGACTTGTATATCAACAGGAATATTGTACTTTTCTCTTCACTTGATCATTTAAAATCTATATACAAGAAATGTCTTTTTCAGGTGTTTATAAATTCTACATTTTTCATCCTGTCTTATCAGTATCTCTGATATTAGCACATTTTATATGCTACCACTGTTATAGTCCAAATGAAGACCTAAATTTTACTTTTTAAAGATGTGTGTCATGTGAATTCTAGAGGCTAACAGAAAAATAATCATATTTTTCTATTGTTTTTACATATACTCAAAAATTTCATCACTGGATACCATTTTTTAAAATTAAAATCCAGCTTTGTTTTGTTTTCACAGAATAAAATGATACTAGATATACTGAAAGTGAGAGGTGAGATATAAGGCCCAACTCAAGCTGGTGGAAAATACCACCAGTTGAGCACTCCTAGACCATTCACAAACTGCTCTAAGGAAATGTCTTTTATCCTATCCAGCTTCAACTATGAGAAAGACCTCAGCTGAACACCCAAGAATTTTTATAAGATGAATGGTTTATTTGGTTTTAAATCTTCAACTACATTGGACTGGGGTAAATCCTTTTAATAAATATCCAATGTTTTAAAGCAAGATACAATAGGGAAACACTAATATGCTCAAAAAGAATTCTTCTTATTTATTTTTTTCACTCACTCACCACATTTATTTGAATTCTTATTAAAAAAAAACTTTCATACAGTATTACAGTTTGAACTTCCACAGTAAAAGACCAACTAATAGTAAAAAGCAAAAGCAAATCAACAACCAACCATGAGTATAAAGATATAAAATAAAGGCTTTCTTCCTCTAGACATTCTCTCTTGAATGCTAACGAGAATTATTCAAAATTGGGGATCAGTACCCTGCAGCCTTGAGGTGAGAAGGCTGTCCCGAAGCTCCTACATCTAGTTGAGGCTGAGGGTGAGGGTGGGACTTGGAATTAGCAGCTCCCCATGAGGTAGAACCTGAACCTTGGTGGATTCCAAGTTCATTCTGATCATTTTCTGGGAGGGTGGGCGGTTCCCCAGCAGCAGTGGGGCAGCAGACCAAGTGGAACCTGCTGGCCCAGCCTTATCCTATGTTCCTCTGCCTCCTCCACCCATGCCCTCCCAGCCCTCAGCCACCCACACCCTACTCCACCTAGCTGGAGTAGTCCCCTCACCAGTCTGCTCCCCAGAAAAAAATAAAAAATAAAAAATAAAAATAAAAATAAATAAATATATATATATAAAAAACTGGTAGTCAACCTTATAAGTTTAGCATATAAAAATAGCTATCAAAATGCAGTATCAGAATATTTAAATTTTACAAAATTTCCATTTAAGAAAAATTCTCTCTTTACAAATAATTCATGTCATAGAAGCCCCACGATATACTAAAATATTAGAAACGATAGAGGAAGAACACAAAAATAAAACACAGGGCAAAATATATATAAGAATTTTATTTAAAGCACAATTGCAAACAATACTATAAATCAATCAAAACACATAACTGAATCTCAGAAACACAACTAACAATACTATAAAAAAACAGGTAATACAGAGGGTATTATCAACATAAATAGACAAACACCATATATGATTGGGTATATACATTTACTTGAAACTATAATGTTATCACAAAAAGTAAAGGCACAGTACAGGATATCTCCACATATGTCACTATGACCTAGAAGTTTTCCAGAAAAGACAGAAGAGATACATGACAAGGGAGAAAAAAAGCCTAAATGACCCTGAAGATAAAGTTCAAAATTAATCAAGAACTAATGTCTTCAGTTAGCTATGTAATAATGCCCATCCCACTCCACCCCAAAATGAGTGTTACTTCCTTAAATGGGCAACTGCAACTATTAATTATTGTGTATTATAGTTCTATTAGAGAAAGATCATTTTATTCCAAAAAAATGACTATCTGGTAGGAAAGATGGTTTCATAGATCCTTCTAAAGTGTCAAAACATATCAAGAAAACTACATAAACAGGCTGAAAGAGTAACTTCTGATTTCCATTAATAACACAAGGTATTATAGCTGCCTCAATGACCAAACTTTTAAAGAAAGTGACATGAAGATAATGGAATTCATCTACAATAAAACAACTGTGGTCAAAGCTCCCAGGATGCCTTTCCATCACACCGCTGACAGATAAGCAATTACATTCTTATATGAATGCAAATAATGTTGTTAAATTTTCAACTTTCAAGCAACATTGCAATTAAGAAAAAATATATTAATTTAAAATGTAGCTGAGATTAGGAGAAGATAAATGTAATCTAGATGGCAAGGATCTACTTTTTCAAGTGGAAAATTCATCATGAATCTGCTCATATCCATATACTATTTTTAAAAGCATAAAATATATATGGTTAAACAAGTGGTTCTCAATCAGACGTGACTTTATCCTCCAGGGACATTTGGCAATGTCTAGAGTCATTTTTGTTGTCAAAATTGGGTGGGAGGAAAGGTGCTACTGACATCTAGCAGGTAAAAGCCAAGGATGACACTAAACAACCTTCAATGCACAAGACACTCTCCCAGAACAATAAATTGTCTGGCTCCAAATGCCAATAGTTCCAAGTTGAGAAACCTGGAATTAAATAAATTTCACAAGGTAAAATATTATACAGACATTAAAATCTGTTTTCAAAGACAATTTAATAACAAAGGAAAATGTTCTCACAATGCACTGCTAAGTGAAAGAGTACATGATAAATCCTGCTTTGCATGATCCAAATTTTATTTAAGAAATGTATATGCATTTCTTGGGGGGAAGATGAGAAGAATAAACACCAAAATAGTAACCTCCCTAGGCTTCAGTTTCTTCATCTGTAGAATGGGGGTGGTAATAGAACCCATATCACAGGGCTGCTGTAACCAATAAAGAAGATAGCAAATAAAAATCACTGTTGTGAGCTCCTGACAATATTTTCCAAAACAAACATATCATATTTATTATAAAACTAAATGCTATTTTTAAAGCCATGGTTCAACATCCTCTTCAAAACATTGTGTCTAGTGAGCTGAGATTCTTATCTCTCAAAGCTGCTTTCCTTACCGTAACACTTTGGCCAGAAAAGTGAGAAAAAGTTGAGCCTCTAATAATTGAGGAGCTCTACTTAAGATTCACAAGATATGCAGTCTTCATAAACCCTGGTCTCTCTTGTGCCCTACAGTATTAGAATTTCATGTTCAATTCAAGGAGAAAAAAAATAAGGTGAAGGTTCCCATGCCCTAAGCCACATACCATAAACAGGATCAACTCCCATCATTTATTTTATATTGGGAAAGCGATAAGAATATACAGAGGAGGGGGAAAAATGAGAAAAGCAAATAAGCTTTTCATTTCCTTCTAGCCATATGGAATAACCTTACCAATCTTCAAGTTATGCCATTCAGGTGGACAATTTCCTCCACTAAAGCCAACATAACCCTCTTTTCCTTTCTTCCCAATATCCCTTGGTGATCACAAGATCCTTAGAAGCAGGGTTTATGCCTTTTCATTGTTCTGAACTTCACCTAACAGAACTGCAGGTACCTAATAAAGACCAGTGAAAACAAACATACGTAATAACAGCAAACTGGGTTTGGTAAGCAGCTTTTCTAAGGCATTCTCATTTAGATTTCCACACACAAAAAAATTCAAATCATAGAATAGCAACCAAGAAGAACCTTAGAGGACATCTAAAGTATGTGTTATTTCATAGACATAGGGAAAATACAAATCATAGACTAGCAACCAAGAGGAACTTTAGGGGAAATCTAAACTGTGTGTTATTTCACAGACACAGTTCGGAGTAGGGGAAAGGAACGTAGAGGCACCAAAGAGAAGAAAAGGGTTGGCAATTCTGAAATAGTGTAAATTAAAATTAAAAATCTATAGAAATTGAGCTTTATCATCTTCTAGCAGTAGTAGCCAACAGAGGTCTTACAAACTCAATTTTCAGAAAAACTTACATGTATTTCTAATTGCATATTGTTCTATGAAAAAGGAAAATGCTGAAGTTCTTGAAATTATTGTGTTTTACAGAAGATTAAATACCTCTCAAGCATTTCCAGTTGCATATTCCACAAGCCAAGCGCAAAGAAGCACTTGCTAGCCACCCCCACCAAAGAAAACCTCTTGCAGTTTCTCAATAATTTCCATGAAGATATAAGCTCAAAGCAGCAGTAAAAATTAAAATAATTACTAAAATCAAGGAGAAACCGACACATTTGTTAAATCTGAGCAACACACACTGATTTATTTCAAGAAAACATATAAACCACCCAAACAAAAGGTAGACAAATGCTTTCTAGCTCTTCCACCAATCCTCTGTGCCCACAACTTGGAGCCTGCCCCAACTCCACCAAGCAGACACCTGCCCTACCACTTAGGGACTGCTTCCCAGAAGGAGGCAACTATGCTTGCAACCTCTGCCCAGTGTACCTCCACACTCCACACCTTTTAGCCCTGGCCACTATCTTTTCACATCTTTCTTTTACAAGCAGAGGCTCTAAAGTAAATACCTACCACCTGGACAATGCTCTATCCATGGTCTTGGAGTCCCAGCCTTAAGCACTGCAGGACTAAAGGAACCCTGACAGCAGGAAGATGGAACTGCAGGGGACCAGAGAAAACTAATAAAAGTAAAAGCAAAAATGAATTAATAAGCCAGAAAACAAAAAACAAATAGTTTTTTTTAAAAACAAATAGAATAAGATAACCACAAAAATGAGAATAAAAGTCATCAAAGTACTATCTCCTGCAGAAAGGTGCCTGACCCAGACTGTTTTAGCAGCACGTTTTAGCAGCACGTTCTGTTAAAAACCTTCAAAGAATAGAACACTCGCAAGTTATTTAAATTATCCCCTAACAGGGAAGTATAAAAACTTCCAATTTATTTTGAAAAGCTGGCAAACCCCAGTACCAAAACTCCCAAAGAAAAAAATAAAACTATATATATATATATTTCAGTCATCTCATGTAGGAATTTAACTGTAAAAATTCTGAATATCATAAATCAAACCCAGCATATATTAATGGAAAACATTTCTGAATTGTATCCCACATCTTTAAAAAAAAAAAATTTCAGATCAAATATTGGAAAACTCCGAAGACTGAATATTAAGAAACCTGTCTTCATCACTTGATTGGTTAAAGAAGAAAAACCATAGCATCATCTTGACACTGCAGACAGCATAAAGTTCAACGTTTGTTTGTTTTAAAAAAAAAAAAGCTTTCAGTAAATAAAAAGGTTTCTTTCCCAAAGAGCCAAGAATTTTTGAAATCAGAAGCCAACATCATACTTAACAATGAAGTAAGAGAAATATTCTCATCATCAGCAGGGAAAAAAACCACAGGTATCAGCTATCTATCATGTTTGCTTTTTTCTAAACCAATTTAGAAATTTTAGCCAAGGCAAAGAAGTAAAAAAATGGAAAACATGGATCGCTGTTGGTATGGTCACATTTCAAAATAACATGATCATGGAAAGAAGAAAACACAGTTTCTTCCAAACAAATTGCTTAACTGGGCTGCTGGTCTCCTCCCCTCAAATCAGCCCTGAGGGTATGACAAAAATGAGAGGAAAGAGGTATTCCAGAAATTAGCATCCGAAGAGAACCCCCCCCCCCGGAAAGGGGAGTGGCCAGGCAGCAGTGAAGATGAGGCTCCGGGATTGGCGATTTTGCTGCCCATTCACTACCTAAACAGGCAACAGCAAACCTGTTGAACAGGGGTGTGGACTGGCCAGCAGCGTTCACTCCTCCTCCTCCTCCCCTCCCTCTACCAAAAGGCGGAAGACCTCCTGGGAGCTGCCTCCCCTGTGAATTTACCCAAAAAGCACTACACAAAGGCTCGGAAGAGTCACTGCACAAATTCCCACATGGAAATGCATTTTTGGAGAAAGCATTCAAATAACATTTTTAAAAATCCAAATGATGCTCTAAGAGATATGGCATTAAGAAAAAAAAAGGAAAGAGGTGGGAGGAAGGAGGAAGGGAAAGGGAACTATTCAAAATCCTACTAGAATTCATAATCAAGTAGCTAGCCAGTCGAAAAAGAAACTAAAAGTTTTCCTATGCCAGTTTACCACATGCAGCCCACGTACACTGGACCAGTTACTTAAAACCTCAGTTACCTTGTCTTTTGTGAAAGGGGGATGGGAACATGTACCTCAGAGGATTTTTGTAAGAATTAAATGCAATAAATGTACATAAAGCTCAAAGCTCAGTAACTGATAATATCCAGTGAACATCAGATACTAAATATATTACTGTTATGTGTGTTACAGCCCCAAGTTTAAACTGCGGAACTCATACCCTCCCTTCTGAGTTTACCTCCTATCACATCACCAGAACACAAAATTGAACAAACAGTAACATGTCTAATCTAATTATCTCTTTGTTTTAAACTACTTCCAAAAAAATGAAGCCATATTACTTTTGATTTTAGCACATCATTAAAAATGTATTTTCAAACATATCCAAGTGTGAATCTTATTTTAGTAAAGTAAGAGGAAATGCTACCATCTCCTACTCACTAAGCCATGAGCCTTTCCTGGATTCTTATAACGACTGAAAGTAGCCCATCACAGGCCAAATCCCTCAGAACTGCCCAATCACTGGTGATGGAAATGATGACAACAGACTAAAACCTTAAGCTCTATCAGAGGTTTCCCCACTCCCATCCCTCTCTAATACTATTCTGAGAGACTTACTTAATCCACTGAGGTCTTTGGGATAAACAGTCATATTATAAAGTAAAGAACTGTGATGACATGGATGTCTGTGAATCTCTATATTTAAAAACAGCTGCACTGTAACTGAAATAGCTCATGGATGAAAGAAACCTTTGTGCTATTTACATCTGTTACAGCATTTCTTGAGCCTGCAGAAAAAAAGAATGCCTTAAAGCCCTGTCAACATTGAACCAGGCTCTAATTGTCAAGTGAAATGATCACGTAAACACATTCTTGAACAATCATCGGAAAAGATACGCATTTTTATAAATACAGCTCCTGACAGTTTCAGCGGTTTCATTACAACTATCTTCTGTATGTTTTCCCTTGCTGGATATATTTGACTCCCAAAACTCTGAAGAATAAAGCATAATAAAAAGTGCTAAGGACATAAGGCCATCCAATCAAATTATTTACTGCATTGGTTTCCTATTATTGCTGTTAAAAATGACCACAAACTTAGCAGCTTGAAACAAATTTGTTATCTTACAGTGATGTAGGTTAGATGTCCGACACAGATGGCACTGAGCTAAATCAGGATGTCAGCAGTGCTGCATTTCTCTGGAGGCTCTAGCACAGAGTTCCTTTCACTGCCTTTTACAGCTTCTGGAGGGCGCCTACATTCCTCAGCAATGGGCCCCTCCTCCACCTTCAAAGTCACCAAAGGTAGGTTGAGTGAAACTTCCCACATTGCAATGCTGACCTTCACTCCTGCTGCCCTCTTTCATTTATAAAGACACTGGTCCTGCCCAGGTAATCCAAAGTAATCTCCCTCTCTTAAAATCAGCTGATTGCCAACCTTAATTCCCTCTTGCTATGTAATACAACATATTCACAGGTCCCAGGGATTAGGACTTAGGTATCTTTCAGGGACCATTCTTCTGCCTGCTACTGAGAATAATAAAAGGATCAAAGAGGATAAATATGATAGTGAACTGTGGAGTTGAACGCCCTGATTCAAACTCAAAGCTAAATAGAATACTTCTCATTTGCTTATTCTTAAATTAAATCATGATAATTTTGAGGACACAGCATGGGATAAAATAGTTCTCGGTTTGAGTCAAGAGGCCAGGGCTGGTCCTTGTTTCTGTTTGACAAAAGAAGGGCACTCTCAAAGCCCTAGTTTCACCATTTCCAAAATAAGGACACAATGTCAGCTTCGCATAACTGTTCAGACGATTAATAAAATCAATTCATTCATTCACTCACAAGCAGCTCTGCTGGGTACTGGGGACAGGGGTCCTGCCCTCATGAAACTGCCTGGCATAGACCTGGAGAAAAACAATAATAAAATAGTAGCAGTAGCAACAGTAGCACATATTCTGAATACCTTTTAATGCCAGCCAAGATGCTAAATACACATTATTTCCTTTAACAGTCACTCAACAAAGGTGTCCCTTAAGAGCATTCTAGAGTCCACCATTTGCAATACAGAGCACAAGAATTTCTGAGGGCAACAAAGACATTTTGCCAACTCAATCTCTTGAGTCCATTCCAGTAGGGCCTACTACTACCTCTGGTTAGAGGCGATCCTCTGCCTCAGCCTCCCATGTAGCAGAAGAATCGCCTAAGCCCAAGAGGTGGAGGATATGGTAAGGTACAATCATGCCACTGCACTCTAGCCTGGGTGACAGAGTGAGACCTTCGACTCCAAAACAAAACAAAACAACCAAAAAAACTCTAAATTCTTCATCCCCTCTACCCAGAGTTCTACCAAAACCTCCCAGTCTATCTCCCCCACTTCCTACTCATCCCTCTCAGGCTTTTTTCGAAATAGCATCCAGAGTGATCTTACTAAAACAAATAATGGCTTTCCAGCTTACTCACAGTAAAAACCAGAGTCCATAAACTGACCTACAGGTGCTACATTCTTAGCTACCCATTACTTCTCTGACATCATTGCATACCACTCTGCTCCAGCCACACTTACATCCTTGAAGACACCCAGCACAATCCCACTTCCAGGCACTGTATGTGTTCTTCCTTTTCCCTTAAGACTTGTCCCTCAAATATTTACTCAAATGCCACCCTATCAGAGAGGCCTTCCTAACTACCCAGCCCACTTTTCATACCCCTACCCAGTGTTATTTTTTTATCTACAACACTTATAACTACTTGACATAGTGTATATTTGGGTGTTTTCTTGATTGTCTACCTTCCTCATCAAATACTGGTATATCCTAAGGGCAAACATCCAGAACATAAAAATATTCAATAAATATTTGTTGAATGAATAAAATAATCAGTCAATGT
The DNA here is from genome assembly GCA_963574415.1 of Tarsius wallacei. NCBI lineage: Eukaryota > Metazoa > Chordata > Mammalia > Primates > Tarsiidae > Tarsius > Tarsius wallacei. The sequence continues at coordinate 49,541 of CAUYQG010155804.1, forward strand.
TAGACTACCTAAAATAATTTTTTCTCCTAGGCAGTGAAATTATAAATTCTGTTCAAAGATATAGCATACCAGAATGCTTATCTTTTCAATCTCTAACAAATGCAAAAATACAGATTCAAAAATCTGGCATCCAGAATATTTCTACTGAGTTTCCAAACATATAATTTTTATAATATATGCTTCAAAGGGAATGTTTATCCATGCCTGAATGATGCAATAATCAGCAGAACCTGTTAATATTAATAGCTCATTAAATGAAAGAGCAAGTCTGTAATCCAAGGGCTATCTGGAAGGATATAACACTATAATGTCATGCTCCATTTTTCTCAGCAATCAATCTCATAACAGGGCACATTACCATTTTAGTTACTAGTTGCTACAAATTTGTTTATTAAAATTAATACATGAAAAGAATCAATTTAAGTTTCAATAAATGATTCATAATGTTCTACCCACCGGGTGAGATAAATAAATGATTTTTGTGTGATGCATTTTCTGATTTAAAAAGCTATTTCCTGATTTCTCTCAATGACTGATTTTCATTTTAACAAAACTGGAAAAGAACTCTCCTGGTGGCTGATGCACCTGGAAGTTGTATTTTATTTTAAAATTAATTAATCATTCAACATAAATACCATACAGGTTTGTTTTAAACAGCTTCAGCTATTTGTTAGTCCACTTGGCTTTGTTACAATTCATATATCTAACACATTCAAGGCCTCCTAACTGTGGTATTCAAAAGAACTAAACAAGATCTAAATGGACATCTAGGAGACATGCTTATTAATAATGGTAATAAAAATTATAAAAACAGAGGTGACACTAATCAACTGTCCTATTATATGCCTTGGTTTGTGCACTGGGTAGTGCAATAGGTATGCAATCTTTTCTTCAATGGAACACAGTACAGGCAGAATAAGCCTTAGTTTAGCGATTCAGTTGCATTCACTAATTGCAAAAGGTTACTGGAAGCCTCACGTAGCATAAAGCAGACCTAAAAACATTCCAGATCCTATTTGCTGCTCTTCTCTTTCCTTGACACTCCTCTTTAGCCTGATGCAGTTTCTTATTTTGCTTCTCTTTGCTTTTCAATTGCAATCTTGAAATGTTAGGCTAACAATTTGATGCTTCTAATGCAGAGTTTTTTGTATAACACTCTGAACTCTTCCGAGAAAAGTGGGATATGCTCCTAAATATATAATATGCCAGGAACCTATTTAGAGTAAGCAGGATTTTTTAAAAATACATATCTCCATGAAGCAGAGTTACTTTAGTTTTCAGCTCTATGACCAATGTATTCCACAGCACACCGTTCGTGTTCCATAAATAGGAAGGACTCCACAGAAAAGGATGACATTTTTGTATTGTTGATGCCTCAATTTCCATTCCCTACACTGATTCTACTCCAAAATAAATGTGCTGTGTTAAGCCACTACAATTTTGCAACTGCTTGTTACTTCAGCATAGCCAGCTCCTGTCTACTCTACTACCTAATAGGATCATGATCCATATTAAATGACATAATCCATGTAAGGTACTCATCACAACATGTAGTACAGAGTACATAATGAAGTAATTGATTCCTGATTTAAATATTATCTTGAATTAAAATGCACATCATAAGGATAAGATAAATCAGATGTTCAAATAATCTGACAAAGATTTTAAAACAGTCATTAGAAGAATGTTTCAACAAGTAAAATTATTTTGAAGCAAATGAAACAATTGGACAACTCAGCAAACAGATAGAATTTATTTTAAAAAACAAAAATTTTAGAGCTGGAATATACAATAACCAAAAGAAATAACTAGCTGGATAGGCTCAATAGCAGAGTGGAGATGACAGAGATGGAACCAACAAACCTGAGGACAGACCAATAGAATATCCCCCCTCTGAATGAGAGAGAAAAAGACTTAAACAAAATGAACAGTGTCTGGGGGGTCTGTGGAAGAATAACAACAAATGGACTAACGTTCATATTATTAGAGTTCCACAAGAAGAGAGAGAGAAAGAGAGACAGAGAGAGAGACTGAAAGAACATTTGGAGAAATAATGGAACAAAGGCTGAAAAATTTCCAAATTTGGTGAAAGGCATAAAACTACAGATCCAAGAAGCTGGGCAAATCCCAAATAAAATAACAAAGAAATCCATGCCAAGAGACATCATAACCAAGTTTACAAAAACCAAAGTAAAAAAAAAAGATACTGAAAGCGGTGAGGAAAACACAGCACATTAACTATGAGGGAACACCCATTCAAATGAATATGGATTTCTCATTTAAAATGAGATAGGCCTGAAGGAAGTGGCATAGCACTGCTTACATTCTCAAAAGAATTGTTGACCATACATGCTATAACTGGTGAAAACACTCTTAAAGAACAAGGAGTAATAAAGACATTCTCAGATTTAAAAAAAAAAAAACTTAGAGAATTTGTCACTTCCAAATCTGTCCCTATAGAAGAGCTAAAGGAAGTTTTCTAAACAGAAAGAAACAAAATATAGGACAGAAGATACAAGATAACAGAAGAAGGTTAGAACTTCAAAAAGGAGAGGAAAATATAGAAATGGGTGAAAATAAGGGGAAATATAATAGATTATCCTTCTTTTAATGAGCTTCTTAGATAATATATGAAGCAAAAAGTTTAATACCTACTGATGTGGTGTTCAATGCATGTAAAGTAAATATCTAAACAACTGCACTTAAAATGCAGGGAGGATAAAGGGACCTAAATGGAATTAAGGTTTCTACACTTGACTAGAAGTGACAAAATGTTGTGGACACCAGTAGACTGTAATAATTTATCTCTGTGTGTGTGCATATGTGTGTGTGCATGTGTGTGTGTATTTTTTTAACACCTAGAGCAGCCACTAAGAGAACTGTACAAAGTAACTCAAGAATACTACAAATAAATCAAGACGGAATCCTAAAAAATGTTCAAGTACTCAGAGAAGAGAAGAAAAAGAGAAATAAGAGATGAAAAATAGAAAAAAAAAACCAAACAGATTGATATGTTAGATTGATATCCTAATATATCAATAATTACTTTAAACATAAATGGTCTAACCACACCATTTAAAAGACTGGCAGAGTGAGATTAAAAGACAATATCAAAAGGTAAACACATATGGTTGCATTCATCTAACATGCATGAAATGACAAAATTATAGAGATGTAGAAAAGATTAGTGTTGCTAGGGGTTAGGGGAATGGGGGGGGCTGACTGTGACCACACAAAAGAGTAGCAAAGGGAATCTTGTGACAAAACCGTCTTGTATCTTTACTGTAGTGGTTGTTACCTGAATCTTCACATGATAAAAACTGCACAAAACTAAGTACAACACACAAATGAGTGCATGTAATACTGATGAAATCCAAATAAGGTCTGTGGATTGTACCAATATCTATTTCCTGGTGTGAAACTGTAAATAGAGTTATGTAAGATGTTACCTTCTGGGAAGTAGGGGAAGAGTATATAGAATCTCTCAGTATTATTTCTTACAACTGCATGTGAATCCCAGTTCTCAAAATAAAAACTTTTTGAAAAATCTAAAAAAAAAAAGGGTATTAGAGTAACAGCAAATTTGGCCTTATAGAACATCTTGGATACAAAAAAAGTGGCTAAGAAGTGAACCAAATTTTTCCTCTATCACCCTTATTATAGTCTGTGATTGGGAAAGGAAGGGCATGCTGCTTTATTCTGGGTTCCACAGCTTTGCAACCCAAAAGTTCTGTAATATCAACACAGAAGACATCTATAATATGTATAGAAATGAATAAATTTTGTTAAAAAAAAATTTATTGTTCTGCTTAATATATGAGCCATACATATTTGTTATGGAGAACTTAGAAAATGAAGGCAGATAATGATATAAATAAAAACCACATGACTAAGTGATAATATAGTATCATATCCTTTTTTCTGTGCTTATATGTGGATTTTGGGAGGTGCAAAGAAATATATTCTAAATCAAGAACTGAAAAACGACAGCCTGTGGACCAAATCTAGCCAGACATCTGTTTTTGTACTGCCCAAAAAGGTACTTACACAATTATATAGTCACATATCTACATAATATACACAATACCATCTCTTTGTCTGCAAAGCTTTAAATGTTTACAACCTAGACCTTTACAGAAAAAGTCTGCCAATCCCTGCTCTTAATAACATTTGTGCAAAACGTTTTTTTAATTATGAAAATAATATGAAATAAAGATATATGAATAATTTCTGTATCTAAATATTAATATCATTAATCATATTAGTGACAGAATAATAATCCATTATATGGATTATATGAATAAGCCTTTTTTAACGCAATTCCTTATTTCTGAATATTCAACCTGTTTCAAGTTTTTGTATTATAAGCAAAGCAATGAACACCCTTACAGCTAAATTTCTGCACAGAAATATGGATGTACTTTTGGAAGGAGGTCTAACCTATAAATAACATTATTTATTTTATAAGTAATTATGTTATAATTATGTTATAAACAACATTATACATTTTGTGGTAAAACAAGAATTTTATTAAACAATTAATATTACATATAAATTAACAAGGCTATTCTCTATTTTCCAGAATAGAAAGTAATTCAGAAATTGGCATCTTTTCCTACAAGTTGAACAAGCCAAAATCTGTAATATCGTCCAAAATATTTTATACAAGGCAACATTCCAAGGAAGATTTTTTTAAAACCCTGTCCAGTTCTTTAAAGGTATATAGAAGAGTCTGGCATAAAATTAGAGATTTACAGTGAAGTCACAGGTAGTTTAATTAGAGGTTAGGAGCTCTGGCTTTGGAGTCCAACTACTAGATCCAAACCCACTTATCATCTGGGTAGTTTTACAAGTTAAATCAAGCAATCGTCATAGCCAAGTAACAGGACCAATTAACATACCTAAGAAGCAACCAAATGCCAAGCAGTATTTTCTACACTGTTTGTTTTTGTAATGATCAAGAGGTACAAAACCTAATAAGAAGAAGAGATAGAGGAAGAAGAGGAAGGGATATTCTTTCATAGGACTTTCACGAGAACCATGCAAATAGTCTTTCTGCCATGGTTCTCCTCCCAAAAACAGGTGTCTCAAAATATCACTAATGGAACTGAAGTGGAATTGGAAAGTAATTCAAACTGAGTAAAGAAACCCAAGAAAAACTTCTCCTGAGTACTTTGCTGGTACTAGAATCAGTACCACCTGGGAGAGTAACCACTTTCATGGAGCTAGTAAGGAGTCTCTCCCAGCCCTCAGGATGAAGACCCAAGCTGGTAAATGAGCTACCATCACAATATCTAATATACAAGTTGAGGATCCCTAATATTTACAGAGTGTGTCCCATGTGTCAGGCACTATATAAGATGCTGTACAAACATTAGTCTTATCTTCACAGCAATCATACAAGGCAAGCAATAATGCCCATTTTTCACATGAGGAAACTGAAGAACAGAGGAGGTGAGTGCTATGCCCAGATCACACAAAAAGTATGAAGTCTCATCAAGATACAAACCTAGAGATGCAACTCCAGTCATTTAGCACCACCCCAAGCAGAAAGAACCAGAGCTAGAGGGCAAAACAACGGAAAGAGCCCAGAATTGGAAACCATTTCTCCCAATAACCAGCTGTATGACACTAGACAGGCTACCCACTGGGTCTGTTTCCTTAACTTTAAGATAACTACCTTTTCCTTCCATTTCTTTCCTCAGTCTGGCCAGCTTTCATTCTCTACCTTCCTAGTTTTTTGTTCCATTTCTAATCTGAGTTTTTTTCATTTCTGACTTAAGGTACTTTATCATATCTGCAAATGCTTGTTCAAAGACAAAGAGCATCATGAGATCAGAAGACTTACAACATTCAGCTCATGATAGGGTGTTGTTACCGTTTTCTACTGTTGAAAATTCTGATTCTCGCTTTCTCTTTTCTTCTTAAAGTAGCTTTGTATAGATGTTAGCTGTCTTTTCCATTCATTTTTTAAATATCTTGGATTTTCCTGGACAGCAACAGGAGACGCTACCATGGAGCAGTGAGGTATCTGAGTGATTTACTAGGTTTCCACATTTTGGTTGTGGGAGAGAGGAATAGATAAATGTTCTGATCTCATGATGCTCATTGTTTCTGGGCACCCTTGATATCCTCAGTTTTGTCCTTTTCCCTTCACCACAAAGCCTCTAAGGGATGCCTCCCCTATCTCTCCCAGAAGTAGCACCATCCAACACTGTCACCTCTGGCCCCAAGTACCTTCAAACCCCTTTCTTTAAACTCCCCAAATGCACCAGGTCTCAGGTCTGTCCTCAAATTTCCCAGCTCAGGGTGAGGCCACCTCTCACTAAGGGTGATTTTTTTATCTGCATTCCGCCACTGCGGGGCTAAGCTGCACTCTCTTCTCTTCCTGTCTCCATCTGACTCTCAGCTCATGTCAACTCCAGAGCCAGCTCCACTGGTTTTGGATGTTTCCTTTCCCACTTATATTATATAAGTCTGTAGTACTCCGTTTCCTAATTATACTGGAGGCCTGGGAAATGTGTGCTTTTATTTGCTCTCCTTGTTGATCCACTTAGTATCTGGAGGATGTGTCAAAAGATTTAAATTCAGGTGGCTGCCAACACCCTTCTCACCTGTAAAATGAAATTCCTGGACAGAGCTCTAACACTGTAGACTTGTGTACCAGAGTATCTAAGAACACAGGTTCTCAATTAACCAGAGATTTCCAAAAATAAGAAACGTGATCTAAAATGTTATTCAGTACTTTACTAGAAAATTATAATTATACTCTACCAATAAACAAACTCAGAAATGTCTTACCTGGACCCTGTTGTAATGGGAGTCCTTAGTAGTGAAAATGTTAGAAACCCCAACTACCCAATGGCCTCATAGATAAGATGTTCTCTAAAGGAATATTCATAAGCCCACTTTTTCCCTAAAAAAGCAACAAGCTCACATTAAAACTACATGCAATATCAATCCAAATTTAATAGACTATTGTGGCTAGAGTCACACTGATGTTTACTTCCAACAGGTTATGAGATACTTGTTCATTCCTCTGAGCTAAATAAACTATCAAAAGAACAAAATGTACTTCTTAAATAGTCCATCTATAAAATTGTTACTTAATTAATCTGTACTATGCTTAAAGTTATTTAATATTTCTTATGCACAGTCTTACAAGGAAAATTTTTTTAAAGTCCTCCCTTAGCTGGGCTCGGTGGCTCAGCCTGTAATCCCGTGCTTTGGGAGGCTGAGGTAAGTGGACTGCCTGAGCCCGTGGGTTCGAGACCCGCCTGGGCAACTTGGCGAGACCTCTTCTCTACAATAAATAAATAAATAAAAATTAGCCAGGCATGATAGCGCACGCCTGTAGTTCCAGCTACTTGAAAGGCTGAGGCGGAAGGATCGCTGGAGCCCAGCAGGTCGAGGCTGCGGTGGCCGG
>CAUYQG010155805.1:0-18482 GCA_963574415.1 Tarsius wallacei
TGCCCCCTTAAGCTCCCACACCCTCCACTTGAATAACTCGAATTTGACCTTCTGAGCTTGTTTTAATGGCTGGCTCTGCAGGGAACCTCCCGCCCAGGAACCGGGGTCCGTCGTGTATTCTAGATGTTGTGGATCCCCAGCATGGTAAGAAACAAGCATCTCTCTGCAATGGAGTGCACAGGATTAATTGAGGAATATCCATGGGGGCTCCCACAGAGAAAGCCATGATTATTTTTTATAAACAGCTTTACTAGTCAGGCTCGGTGGCTCAGCCTGTAATCCCACGCTTTGGGAGGCCGAGGTGAGTGGATTGCCTGAGCCTGTGGGTTCGAGACCCACCTGGGCAACTTGGCGAGACCTCATCTCTACAATAAATAAAAAAAAACTAGCTGGGCGCAGTAGCACGTGCCTGTAGTTCCAGCTACTTGGAAGGCTGAGGCAGAAGGATAGCCGGAGCCCAGAAGGTCAAGGCTGTGGTGGCCAGGAGCGGCCACTGCCCTCTAGTCTGGGTGACAGAGTGAGACTCCAACTCAAAAAAAAAAAAAAAGACAGAGCGTTAATTGCCTAGCCTAGGTTGGAAGAGATATGACCTACTCAACATGAACAAAACAGGAGTGGATGACAGGGAGAACTCCTGTGTTGAGTGAGTTCCTGGAGAAGGCGAGTGGGTAACTTGGGGAGAGGCAGAGTGGGCACAGGAAGCAGTGAATACCAAGGCCCCCAGGGAGGAAATGTGCCGGGGGTACTTAAGAAGTGCCAGGACGCACATGCGACCAGGGCAGTATCAGTGAGGAGGGAGAAGGACATGAGGCCTGAGAGGCAGCGGGGTGGGATGGGGACAGACATGGCGGGACGGCCATGGTACTTATCAGTCTCCCAGGAGCTGCTGAATGTGAAAAGTAGAAGCAGGGCCCAAACCAAGACGCCTCCACGTGACAGACCTCCGGCCGATGAAAATACGTCTTCACTTGTGCAGAATCTTTTCTTCCTCGGATTCAACAGATCTGCAGAATTCATTCTCGCTCTTTACAGTGCAGGCCCTCGGGATCCAGTTGGCCTGCCTTTGTGTGGGATTCAGGCTGCCTGCTTCCTCTCTCCCTGTGGGGCCTCCAAAGGGTAGGCCAATTAGTTAACAAAGAGCAGACCTTCCATTGAGTATTAACGCATGCTCTCTACACAGTCTTTGCCCCCGAGGGAACACTTATTCAGGCCTGTAATGGCTGTCTGTTTATTTGTGCATCTCCTGAAATAGAGGGGGAGCTTCTTAAGAGCAATGACTCTAAGTTAGTTGCGCTCTTGTCACAGTTGTCACCTGGAGCCTCTAATCCAGTTGGCTCACTTATGGGTGAATAGTCTCCTCACCTACAGTGGATGTTAGTTGAATATTTATAGATGAAATAGCAACTTGCCCAAGCTAGAAAACAGAAGAACTAGGATGTGACGCCAAGCAAGCAATGTGTCTGAAGAGCTCAGACTCTGACACACTACAGCACATCCCACCAGGATCGTTATTTGGTCCTCTTTTCCATCGTCTCCGCTAGACTCTGAACCACTCTGGGCCAACAGCCATGTTCTATGCATCACTGCATCCACCATATCTAGTTTGATTTCTGGCAAAAAGGGAAGTCATGGGACAGATGGAGTTTGAGAACGTTTTGTTTGATTTTTAAATTCACCTAGCTCATTGAATAAGTCTAGCTGGGGCCACAAGTGAAGGCATTTGAGGAAAGACTGGATTTCATATCTATCGATCAGCACCAGAGCAGATCAGAGGGGACGTAGCATGTCATTCGGGTGGGACAGGATTATTCTCCACTCCCTATAAACACCAGCACACACAGGCCACCACCCGGGACTTTCCTGGGCCTGTGGGATTCTCTCGTGATTCTCCTGTGAATCAGTTGACTCCGAGGTCATTTGGTAAAGCAAGGGAGATAATCCCATCCAGATAAATCCCCCCCGACAAGATAGATATCTAAAAGGACACATAAGTGATAGATTTGGACAGAGCTGGTGGAGCAGTGAAGTGGTTTGTATTTTTAGAGGACAGAACAATGGCTTTTTGGTTGATCCCATCACTCCACATTAAGCGACAAATCAAGGCAGCAAAGCAGAAAAAGCCCAGGCAGCTCTTGGAATCAGAGAGACTAACTCAGTTTCTGGCTCATCTGCTCACTGCCATGTGAACTTCAAACTTTTAAACTCTCATTTACCTCAGTTTCCTCTGCTGTAAAGCAAGGTAAAACCTTTCCTCTTCTTGCCACCAATGGTTACCATGAGAATTCAGTGGAATAAAGTACCAGGCATTGATGTGCCCAACAAGCCTGCCTTCTGAGATGTAATCAAAATGCAATCCTATTTTTGTTTTCCACGGCCTTATTAAATGTATTGCGTGGGGTTGGCTGTCCTATCTGTGGATGAAAACTCAATCAGCCCAAATCAGTGTCAGTTCAATCCCTGAAAGAGTCTAGTGTCTGTAATCATCACAGCCAGGCTTTATCCAAAAGCAAAACTTCTCAGCACTCCCACAGTTAGGACCTGTGTCATGAGGTCCTCCAAACCACCTCCAGTTTTGATGGTTTGCTAGGAAGGCCTACAGGATTTAGCACGTAATGAAACTCATGGCAAAAGGAAATGAAACAAAATCAGCAAAGAAAAGGAATATGGGGCAAAGTCTGGGAGAAATTAGATGCCAAGTCCTACAATTCTCCCCTAGTATAGTCACACGGGATGAACTCAGTTTACCCAGCAATGAGCTGTGACAACATGTGTGAAAGGTTGCCAACCAGGGAGGCTCAGCACCCAGGGTTTTATTGGAGGCTTATTATATAAGCACCCCCTGGTTAATCATACCAGAATTCCCAGAAGGAAATCAGGGGTTCAACAAAAAACAAGTTGTTTGTGGAAACAGGCCAGCTGCAGTGGCTCACATCTGCAATCCCAGCACTTTGGAAGGTCAAGGCAGGAGGATTTCTTGAGCCCAGGAGTCGAAGACCCAGACTCCGTCAGCTTCAACTTTTCTTCCTGTTCCATTGTGCTGGCTGCCATGCTGGGATCTTTTGTTCCTGTCCTGCACCCCTGAGAGTAGGCACTATAGGGAATCTGAGTATTTGTAGAAGCCATGCCCACACCAAAACTGTTAGCAAGCATGTAAACTGTGACACAGATGTGACCTTGAACCACATTATCATGTTCCAACCCAGGCTAAATGGATCCACAAATCAACTTCTCATTTGGTTAGTGGCTCTCCGTGGAGAGAGGGTTTAGCGTTGTCTCTCCAGGGGACTTTACCACGACTGCGGGAATGGGGCTACTGGCACCTAGTACAGACCAAGGATGCTGCTAAACATCCTTCAGGGTATGGGATGCCCACCACAGAGATGAATCCCAAATGTCAGTAATGCTGAGACGGAGGACACTTGCTATCTGAATCTCGAAAACAGGTCCCCAGTCACTAAAACACCACTGGCACCTGTGGGAAGTGTGAAAAGGGGAAACCTCAGAAAGGAAATACCTGTAGACTGGTCCTGAAGCACTCAAGCTAGAATGTCTTACTTTTGAAAGTTCTGCACACGATTCATACAGCAAAAACATGGAAACAACCGTGCTGCCCATCGAAAGAGGACTGTATAAAAAAATGGGGTACATATACACGGCAGAATATTGCGCAGCCATAAAGAGGGACAAAATTATGAACTTTGCAGCAACTTGGATGGACTCAGTGATCTGTCACAGAAACAAAGAACGGAGTACCACCTGTTCTCAGTCATAAGCGGACCCTGAGCCATTGTCATAATACTACAGGAAAGGGATTGGCAGTAGCAGGGCACCACCAGGCGAGAGAAGGGTGGGCACACTCCATCCACAAGGGTACCTAATCTCAAACCAGGTGAAGTGGGGACCAAAGTGAGGTCCAAACTTTATCGATACAGTGGCCATTTCTATTCCTAACCCTGAATTGTACTCTACATCTTTAAAATAAAAACAAAAGAAAATGGGGGAAAGAAAGAAAGTTCTGCAAAAACATAGGAGCATATAATCGCATTGCCAGTGCTCTCCCGGGGCCTTGGAAGGGGCCCAGCAGTTGAACGGTCCTAAAGCTTTAGTTTCATCTGGTTCACAGTAAATCCACCCCTGCTAATATATCTCGCCTTCCCATCCTTGCCGCATCAGAGACTGCAGGGGTTCAAGGTTAGCATCCTATTAAACATGGTGCAAAAGCAAATCTTAAAAAAAGTGTACTTTTAAAATGCGCCTTAAAACTTCTTTTAAAAATGAGTTCTCAATTTTGTAAAGTCTAAAGCAGAAGGAAGCCAGCAACTGGTCATTGGCAGGCTGGAACCTGGCCTATAGACACAGTTTGTTGATTGTCCCAGGATTTCAGTGTTTTCATGAATAGCTGGCCCTTAGAAATACATGCTGTAGAATCCCAGATGCCAGACTTTGACTGAAAAGTCCAGCAGCACGAGACTCCCACTACCATCTGACAACAGGTTGAGCTGGTATTTGTGGTCTTTTTTTTTTCAGTTTGCCTAGGGGCCCATCCAGCATATCTCCTATACTCCCTGCTTGGTCCTCTAGGTATTTGAAGCTGCAAGACTGCTTCTGTAGTATCAGTGAACTACAAAGGGCTGTGCAAATAGTCAATACCAATATTGCTGTTTACATTTCAATTCTCCCATCTTGCCTTTTCTGGACGCTGGACAAACACTTCCTTATTTATCATGGGTCATTTTTCTTTTTGGGGAGAGTCACAAGGTCTGTACTTTAATGAAAGCCACAAAGACTCTTCAATTTGTCAGATGTTGGACCTTCTAAGAAAAAGCAAAGGTCAAAGGGGGAAAAAATGTGTCCTCTCTGTTCAGTTCAGCAGGGTTGACCAAAAGGTGACAGGCCTCAAAGACACAATCTGCAGTAAATTGCTGCAGGAACACCGTCTTTTGAAAAGGCCGTGAGTTAAAATGCCATATTGATTTTAAATCTCGAAAGGCTAATTAATCTTGTGGAAAATTAAGGAGCAAAATAAAAGACAAGAAATAATCATTGCCACACAGAAATTGCAATATGTTTAAAATTAAGAATTTGAATGTATTTCTCATTCTCATTTGAATGTTTTGAACAGCCTTTATTTCAGAATCCTGGACTTTGTCCTATGAGTCTTTTTTCTAGACATCCAATTTCTTACTTAATTGAAAGACATCGAATCCAGCTTTCTTGTTTTTCATTGAAGGAACTGAGACCCAGAGTTCTTTAGCGATTGCCTATGAGGTTTAATCAGATGAATCAGCTGGTCTGGACCCTGGTGTCCAGATGTGTGGTGAAACATTATCCTGGATGTTTCTGTAGGAGTTTTTTTTTAAATGAAATTAACATTTAAATCTGTGCACTGAACTGCACTTTGAGTAAAGCAAATTGCCCTTCATAACGTAGGTGGGCTGCATCCAATCAGTTGAAAGTCAGAATAGGACAAGAGACTGACCTCCCCTGAGCAAGAGGGAATTCTGCTGCAGACAGCCTTCACGCTTGAACTGCAGCTGGGCGTGGTGACTATAATCCCAGCACTTTGGAAGGTCAAGGAGGAAGGGTTTCTGGGGGTCAGGATTTTGAGACCAGTTGGGCAACAGATGAGACACCGTCTGTTTAAAAAAATAGAAAAAAATACAAAAGAGTTAGGACTTTGCTTTGGATTTATCTTTGGCTTTCTATTTTTCTTGGAAAGATAGAAAAATTAGTCAGGCATGGTGGTGTGAGCCCGTAGTTCCAGCTACGTGAGACACTGAGGCAGGAAGATGATCTGAGCTGAGAAGTTCAGGGCTTCAGTGAGCTGTGATCGTGCCACTGCACTTCAGCCTGGGTGACAGAGTAAAATCCTGTCTTTAAAAAATTCAAGAAAAACTTGAACTATAGCATTGACTCATTCCTAGTTTCCAGCCTCCAGCCCACTCTGCATATTCTGAACTTGTCAGCCTCCATAATCTCGTGAGCCAATTCCTTAAAACAAAACTTTTTCTATATAGGTATACTTCTTGTTATTGTGTTCACTTTATTTCACTTCCTAGATGTTTAATTTCTTTACAGATTGAAGGTTTGTGGCAACCCTATGTTGAGCAAGTCAATCAGAGCCATTTTTCTGCAATAGACGCTCACCTCTTGTCTCTGTGTCATATTTTGGTAATCTTTGCAGTCTTCCAAACTCTATTATTATTATCATATCTGTTACAGTGATGTGATCAGTGATCTTTGATTTTATATATCTATATTAAAGATGTGGGTACAATTCAGAATTAGGTATACAAGTGGACATCGTACAGGCAAAGTCTGGGCTTGCATTTGGTCCCCACTTTGCCTGGTTTGAGATCAGATACTGTTATTGATGTTGTGGTTCCCCCTCACACACACCCTAGCAGTATTCTGCTATTGCCAATCCCTTTCCTATAATATTATGGTGAATGTTCAGAGTCTGCTTATGAGTGAGAACATGTGAATCTGATAGACTGAATCCATCCAAGTTTCTGCAAAGTCCATATGTTTGTCTTTCTTTATGGCTGCATAATATTCCATTGTGTATATATACCACATTTTTTTAGCCAGTCCAGTTTTGATGGGCAGCATGGTTGATTCCATGTTTTTGCTACTGTAAGTAGTACTGCAACAAACAAGCTCGTGCAGGTATCTCTTTTGTAGGTATCTCTTTTTTAGAATGATCTGAGTTCCTCTGGGTATATTCCCAGTAGGAGGATTGCTGGGTCATATGGAAAGTCAACGTCTAGTTCTTTCAAAAATCACCACACTGTTTTCCAAAAAGATTGCACTAGTTTGCATTCCCACCAGCAGTATAGAAACTTTCCTTTTTCTCTGCATCCTTGCCAACATCTGTTGTTGTTTGTTTTACTAATGATGGCCATTCTTACTGGAGTTAGGTGGTATCTCAGTGTGGTTTTGGTTTTCATTTCTCTGATGATTAGTGATGCTGAGCACTTTTTCATGTGTCTGTTAGCTGCCTGTATATCTTCGTTTGAGAAGTGTCTATTCATGTCTTTTGCTCACTTTTTATTGGGGCTGTTTTTTTTTTCTTTTGGCATGTTTGAGTTCCTTATAGATCCTGGATGTTAGACCTTTGTCAGTTATAGAGTCGGCAGATATTTTTTTCCCATTCTGTGGTCATCTTTGATGTTACTATATTGCCATTGTTTTTGGTGCCATGAACTGTGTGCATATAAGATGGTAGACTGAATCGATAAATGTTATATGTGTTCTGACTGCTTCACCAGTCAGTCATCCTCTTGTCTCTCCCTCTCCCCGATTTTCCCTTTCCCTGAGACAGGACAATACTGGAAACAGGTCAGTTAATAACTTTGCCATGGCCTCTAAGTGTTCAAGTGAAAGGAAGAGCCTCATGCCTCTCACTTTAAATCCAAACCTAGAAATGATTAAGTGTAGTAAGGAAGACATGTTGAGAGCCAACAAAGGCCAAAAGCCAGGCCTCTGGTGCCAAAAGGTTAGGCAAGTTGTGAAGGCAAAGGAAAAGTTCTGGAAGGAAATGAAAAGTGCTACTCAAGTGAACACACTCCTGATAAGAAAGTCAAACATTGATGATTATAGTTTTCATGGTCTGGATGGAAGATCAAACTAGCCACAACATTTATTGAAGCCAAAACCTAATCCAGAGCAAGGCCCTAACTCCCTTCAATTCTATAAAGACTGAGAGAGATAAAGAAGCTGCAAAAGAAAAGTCTGAAGCTAGCAGAGGTTGGTTCATGAAGTTTAAGGGAAGAAGTTGTCTCCATGGCATCAAAGTGCAAGGTGAAGCAGCAAATGCACTTATCCACAAGATCTAGTTAAAATAAGTGATGAAGGTGGTTACGCTAAACAATAGATTTTCAACACAGAGCAAACAGCCTCCTACAGGAAAAAGATGCCAGGACTTTTCCTCACAACGTCAGTGAGGAAAAATCAATGCCTGCCTTCAAAGCTTCAAAGGACAGGTTGGCTTCCTTCCTTCCTTCCTTTCTTTTTCTTTTTTCTTTTTTTGGAATTAAGAAAGGTAGGTTTGTTAAAGAGAAGATACCTTGTGGAGGGCACAATAGGCAGGGTAACAACGAGAGTGTCTGCTGTCTGCCAGGTTGACTTTTAGTGTCTAATGAGTTTAAGTTGAAGCCAGTGTTCATTGACTATTACAAAACTTCCAGAGCATTTAAGAACACTAAATCTACTCTACCTATAATAACCTAGTTATTACAGTATAGTTTACTGAATATTTTGGGATCACTGTTGAGACCTACTTCTTAGAAAAAAAAAAATTGTTCTTCAAAATATTGCTACTTACCCAAGAACTCTGATGGAGGTGTGGAAGAAAACAAATATTGTTTCCGCGCCTGCTAATGCAACATCTGTTCTACAGCCCAGGGATCAAGGGGTAACTTTTACTTTCATATTTTACTACTTCAGAAATACTTTGTGTAAGGTGACAACTGCTGTAGACGGTGATTCATCTGTAGGCTCTGGGCAAAGTAAATTGAGAACCTTCTGGAAATGATTCGTTGTTCTAGATGCTATTAAGAATATTCATGATTCATGGGAAGAGGTCAACATATGAATATTATGAGAAGTTTGAAAGAAACTGTTTTCAATTCTCAAGGATAGCTTTGAAGGACTCAAGACTTCAGTGAAGGAAGTAACTGCAGGTGTAGTGAAAATACCAAGAGAACTAGAATTACAGGTGGATCCTGAAAATGTGACTGAATTGCTGCAGTCTCATGCTAAGACTTGAATGAGAATTGCATCTTATGGATGAGCAAAACGCATGACTTCTGGAGATAGAATCTACTCCTGGTGAAGAGGCTGTGAGCATTGTCGAAATGACAGCAAAGGATTTAGAATATTCCAGAAACTTAGTTAGTAAAGTACCTGCAGGACTTGAGAGGACTGACTCCCATTTTGAAAGGTGTTCTACTGTAGATAAAATGCTATCAAACAACATTGCGTACTACAGAGAAACCTTTTGTGAAAGGAAGAGATGATTAGTGTGGCAAACTTTGGGGTTGTTTTACTTTAAGAAATCACCACAGCTACCCCAACCTCCAGCATCTACCATCCTGATCAGCCAGCTACCAACAACATCAAGGCAAGACCCTCTACTAGCAGAAAGATTATGACTCACTGAAGGCTCCGATGATCATTAGCATTTTTTTGAGAAATAAAGTATTTTTAATTAAGATGCGTACTTTTTTAGACATAACACTATTGCATACTTAATAAGTTACAGCATAGTGTGAACATAACTTTAATATGCACTGGGATACCAAAATATTGTGTGACTCACTTTATTGTGATATTTGCTTTATTGCAGTGATCTACAATATCTTTGAGGTTTGCCTGGATATGAGGGGGAGCCCCCCAAAATGCAATTTGTTTATATAAAATTATGTATTTATTGTTACATACTTAAACTTCAGTCACTTTCCAAGCACTCTCCGTTTGATGTAATATATCTATGGAGATGCTTTTTCCACTGTTCAAAACAGTTCTTGAACTCATCAATTTTGATGCTTCTACTGCTTTTGCTGTGTTTTGTTTCACCGCCTCCACATTGGCAAAACATTTCCCTCTGAGGACTTTTTTTTCTTTTGGGGAAACAAAAAAAGTCGCTTGGGCAGGACTGAGTGAATAAAGAAGACAAGGCACAAGGGTCATGCCAGTTTGGGTCAAAAACTGCTGAACACAGCATGGTACGGGCAGGTATGCTCATAAATCACCTATCATGAAATGGTCAAACGTGTTGAAAGAATCTCAAAAAAAAAAAAAAATTCACTGAAGCTGAACACAGCTTCTCACCACAACCCTAGCTGGTACACTGATGATGATGGTTTCCTAGAACACTTATCTAGCAGGGAAGGCTGTACTACAAGGGGACCATCCTCCAAAAAATAATTCCATTCTTTTGAGGGGCCTCCCTTTGTATACATATTTTTATTGGTTCTGGTTCTCTGGAGAACCTCCACTAACACACGACTCAAGGAGAAGATTTAAGACTAGAGCTCATGCCTGCACCTTCCTATTCAGTGTCCTTTCAACTTCTAATGGCATGACTGCAAAGGTCACCGAAGGAAGGAAGTTATTAGTAGACCATTGAGTTCCCTCTTTGGAAGTTACCACCTGGATGTATTGCTTAGCTCCCTCGACATGAATATTTTCCAGATTTCCCACCTCAATGGAAAAGGGGTAGGACCCAGATTTGAACCCGAGCCTAAAGGCAGGCACAGATGTCAGTTTTAGGAAACCAAAAAGCTAGAGGAGAAAGTGCTCTCTCAGGATGATGCGAGACGCCAAAGCTACACCAACAGGCTCTTAAGCAACAAGCTGGAGCACCATGGTCTAAACTAACAAGAAAGAAACCAAGAGGAGAGCCACACCCTGGGGAGACAGGGCTGGGCATCAGAGAGCCCAGAATTCAAGTCAGACCAGTAACATCAGGTACAAATACAGATGACGGAAAGGAGCATCATGATATTTACTGTGCCTCTGACATGTTTCAAACTCTCTTCCCAGCACCAAGGATAAAATGGTGAGCAAAGGACACATGACACGCTCCCTGTCCTCGAGGGGTTCGGAGCCCACCTCTTGCAGTCATCTGGAATAGTTATTCTCAGCTGAGGAGCAGAGAAGGATACCCTGCCACGAGCTTGTTTGCGCATCTCCAGGGGGCAGGGAAGAGCTGTGTAATTTTTATAAAGCATATTCCAAATGATCCTATACATTTCTACTGGAGAACAATTTTTAAAATCTATTGCTTTCATAACATAACGTACAGAAAGTAAATCTTGGCAAGTTCTTCTTGCAGAAAGGGCAGTTTGAGAAATATTCGTCAAGAATATTAGAGAATATCTGTAGCTTACTTTTATAACCAGCAGGGCTGAGGGGCAGAAAATGGTTGACTTGTGCTAAAAGCCCAGAATGGAGCAAATATGCGTACACTCACTCACATGTATTGCCTGCACACCCTCCAGCTCCCATTTACCCCTCCCACTCCACACCCACCCACCCACACACGTGCCATCTGTCTTTTATTCATCACCTCATTCAGCAGGACGTGCTGACCACGTGCCAGGTCCTCAGCGACTTATGGGAATGTGTCCCCTGCCCTCATGCTGTTTCCCGTCCACTGAAAAGCAAAGCAATAAGAAAACGCTTGCACTAAAAAAATATGCACGCCACACGCTGGGTGTGTAGTTAGAGCAGAAGGATGTATCATACCACGAAAACACAGCTGAGGGAGCCCAGCCCAGCCCCGGCGTTAGGCGAAAGGTGCAATGAAGTAACTAGACATCTTTAGGTCGGAGCCGGGGTCCTCTTTTCAGAGTTATGGACGCATCTTATTACTCTTTGCCATCCCATGTTTTATCTACATACCAGACATGAAAGTAGCAAGAACAGGGCAGAGGCCATCAAACTTGGTGCCAGAGTGATTGATAGAAGCTCCACAACCCCTCTGAAAGTGCTCCGTGCATATCACTCACACTCTAAGTGTGACTCTTCCAGGGCCCTTGAAGACTTTCATCAATCCTACTTGTAAGGAAGTGCCGCTGAAACCCACAGCACAGCAGTTATATTCGCAGCCTTTTGATTTTCACCAGGTGATGCACAGTCATTACTAATTCAGTCAGATAGCTGGCGTCAACAAGGCATTGGCCCCAGCAGTCTAAAGAAAACAAAACAAAACAAAGCCCACAGATATCCTGAGCCTTGTTTACGACCCCCAGGCCAAGTGCCTGGCATTCACTGATGTTTCTTTATGAGATTTCCTTAGAGAACCAATGTTTGTTAATTTTTAACCTGCTCCTCTTCAGACAAATAAGAAGAAAATTAGGTTTCTTCTACAGCTCAGTCGCCTTTATTTACCTCTGCTGATGCAATCAATAAGCAGTTTGGACTGCCTACTATGAACCAGGCTCTCAGAGTTGCTGACAGACAGGCAGGGAGACAGAGATGCAAATAAATAAACATAATAAACCAGGAGAAGCGTGAAACCAGAGGCAGAGACTAAATGCCTGTGAGAGGAGAGGGTGACGGATTGCTCCACGGGGAAAATGCTGTTCTAGCTGCAGTGCAAGATGAATAGGAGTTTGCCAAGCAGGGGGCCGAGAGGAGGGTGGCAAGGCAGACAAGTGTTCTAAGCAGAGGAAACAGCATTTTCAAAGGTGCTAAGGTAGCCAGGAGCAGTGGCTCACGCCTGTGATCCCAACACTTTGAGAGGCCGAGGAGGGAGGATTGCTTGAACCCAGGAGTTCAAGCCGGACTGAGCAACCTAGGGAGACCCTGTCTCTACAAAAAGTGAAAACATTAGCTGGACATGGTGGCGTGTACCTTGTAGTCCCGGCTACTCAGAAGACTGAGGAGGAAGGATCACCTGAACCCAGGAATTCAAGGCTGCGGTCTTGCCACTTACTCCAGCCTGGGACAGAGTGACACCCACCTCCAAACAAAATCAAAGGCGCAGAGGTGAGGAAAAGCCTGGCCCTTTGTAAGCAGAGAGCTGTTCAGTGTGTCCTGTGAGGCCAGAGGTATGAGGGAGCGGGTGCTGTGAGCCACTGGGGTGGTGAGGGGATCTTGTAGCTTTGAATGCCATGTTAAGAAGTTTGAGATTTTTCCTGGAGGCAAAAGCAATCTCTGAAGAATTTTAAGCAGAACTGATGTTGCAATCGGATTTGTGTTTCAGAAACATCACCCTGGTAACCGTGCAAAGGATAAACTGGAATGAAGAGGCCCAAAGCAGGGAGTGACACCAGGAAGCCGCAGCAGCTCGGGTCTGGACTGGGGAGGGCTGCCTCGTCCGGCTCTTTTATTCCCAGAGCCTGATTCTTCCGCAGCCGCCCTGCTCTGGGAACATGATGTTAACCTGAAATCGTTGTGTTTGTGTTGACTTCAAATTTTCTCCTGATATCCGGCATGGGGCCATCGAAACGGGCAAGGGTTGGGAGGGAATCTTGCAAAGATTTAAAAAGGAAATAGTTGAAATTCCTTTTCTGCCTCCTCCTCAGCCTCTGCCCTGGAGAGCGTCTTTCCTGGCCATCGATAATCCCTGGTTCAGATTGGAAACTGCTGCTAGATTTTAGTTTTATCTCTTGGTTTTTTTGGTTCTGTTTTTGTTCTGAGTCGGAGTCTCATTCTGTCGCCCAGGATGGAGTGCAGTGGCACACTCTTGGTCACCACAGCCTTGACCTGCTGGGCTCAGGTGATCCTTCCACCTCAGCCTTCCAAGTAATTAGAACTACAGGCACGCGCCACAATGCCTGGCTAAATTTTTGATTTACTGTTGAGATGAGGTCTTGCTAAGTTGCCCAGGCTGGTCTCGAACCTGTGGGCTCAGACAGTCCTCTTGCCTTTGCTTCCCAAAGTGCTGGGATTGTAGATGTGAGCCACCACGCCTGGCCGCTAGCTTTTTTTTTTTGAGTGGGAGTCTCACTGTTGCCCAGGTTGGAGTGCGGTGTCACGCTCACGGCCACCGCAGCCTCGACCTGCTGGGCTCAGGTGATCCTTCCGCCTCAGCCTTCCAAGTAGCCAGAACTACAGACTCATGCTACCACACCCAGCTAATTTTTCTATTTATTGTAGAGATGGGGTCTAGCCAAGTTGCCCAGACTGGTCTCGAACCCATGGGCTCAGACAATCCTCTTACCTCAGCTTCCAAAGTGCTCAGATTACAGAATTGAGCCACTGTGCCAGGCTCATGCCGCTAGCTTTTAAATACTCTCTCACGTCATACCATGGACACCTGTACTTGGCTAGAGATGACATACAGCCCACATGCTTCATTTGACCTAGGAAATCGAGTCAGTGAAAGATAAGCAAAGTGATTCAGCCCAGGTTATCACACAAGCAGTCAATGGCAGGGTCTCAACCATTATTGACAGCGTTTCTCATGATCAGTCATAGGTGTTTAAAAAAGAAATATGGCAGTAGGTGAAAGAATTAATAAAATGTAGTACATCCAGACAAATGAATACTATTCAGCACTAAAAATAATTAAACACTCGAGCCACGAGAAGACTTAAAGAAACCTTAAGTGCATATTGCTAAGCGAAAGAAGTCAACCGGAAAAGGCTACATACTGTATATGACTCTTAACTCCACGACATTCCGGAAAAGGCTCAACTATGGAACAAGATCGGGGATTGCCAGGGGTTGAGAGAGAGGGAAGGATGAACAGACCGAGCACAGAGGATATTTCGGGAAGTGAAACTACCCTGTGTGGTACTCTAATGGTAGATACAGACCATGGTTCATTCACTCAATCCCATTGAACGTACAATACCAAGAGTGAACCCTGGTGTAAGCTGGGGACCCTGGGCGATAATGATGTGACAATGTTGTCTCATCTTCTCAGAAGAGATACCACCTTAGGGGAGGATATTGATCATGAGGAAGACTGTGTAAATGTTGGGGCAGGAGGTATCTGGGAAATGTCTGTACCTTCCACTCAATGTTACTATGTTTCTAAAACTTCTCCAAAAGGACTCCATTTTTAAAAAGGCAACAAGTTACTAAGGAAAGCTGTGATTGTGTGTTCTGAAATGCGATCTCGAGTTGGTGAGAATTGCGGAGAGAGCGCTGGGCAAAGAAATCAGGCATGCCCAGAACTCCACTCAGCATCTGTGCTCTGAGGACGCTTGGTGGTAAGGGACAGAAACACAACTTTCGCTGAGTTTATTTCCAACGCAAGGGGCAAGTGATTGGAGACTTCGTTTAAATGCAGGAAGGCTGAGCTGCAAGTGATCTGAGGAATCACCAGCAGCGCACAAAGCTTGAAGGCCTTTCCGTTCCTCATTTCTGCTCCTCCTTCCCAGAGCTGAGTCATCTTTGATCTCTCAGATTCACTTCATCCTTTTGGCAGAGGTAAACATGGAGGAAACACGGTGGCTTGAGACTCATAGATGTCACGTCTTATGACGGTGCCCAGATAAGACGAACTGTGTCCCACTCTCCCCCTTTGGAAAGTCAAAGCACAGTCAGAGGAGTGGTTTCATTGGTTTGGTCTAGGATATATTTTCCACCCCCATCCACCCAACCAATGTGCTCTCCCTAGAAGCTACCAAAATAACCACATAGTTGTAGTTGAGAAAGGAACAATTTCTTAAATGAAATAAAAAGGAAATCCCAGAAAAATGACCCAGGTCATGGATGCCTTTTACCACAATTGGTTTCACTGATGCAGTGAGCACAAATAATTGTAGAACTGTATTCTCTTGCAAATATTTTTAAAAATTTTCATCGCTGTAAGGGTGGCACTGTTTTCTATTATCTATCACATGCTTTTCTTTATTGCTTGTGTTAATTTCTATTTAACATATACAGAGTCTTTCACACACAAAAAACCCTTCAATTTAAAAAGAATCATAACTTTGGAAGTATATTTTCCTTTTTCTCCGCAAGGCCTAGCATTCATTCATTGTATACAGCAAGCACTTGAGATACCCAATTCCAGTGCTAGGCGTGGTTATGTTAAGATGGACAAGACAGGAAGAGCTTTCTGATGACGGGGTGAGGTCTGAACATTGGAGGTCAACATGCAATCATCAGTCAGAGTCCCTCTCTGAGGAATATTCAAGAAAACGACAGGGCCTGTCTTCCAGTTAGCAGTAGGACATGAAAAATGAGTGAAGAGGACCGGGGCTGGGAATTGCAAGAGACTGCAGTGCAGGATGGTGCTATAGAGAAACAAGGGGAAGCCATGATCTGCCCTGCTTGGGGCATGAGCACAGTTCTGCAGGACTAACATGGGAACAGTCTTAAAGAGTGAATACGGACTTTACAGGGAGTCAGGGAGGAAAGATGGAAAGTCAAGGAAATTGTCATATGTAAATAAATGGCACATGGAAGTGTTTGACTTTCCTTGAGAAGACTTCTCTACAAAAGAGATACCTGCACAATGCATGTTTAGTGCAGCACTATCTATAATCGCAAAAACAGGGAACCAACCGTGCTGCCCATCGAAACTGGACCAGATTTTTTTAAAAATGTGGTACATACACATGATGAAATATCACGCAGCCATAAAGAAGAACAAAATTATGGACTTCACAGCCACGTAGATGGATTTAGAGTCTATCATACTCAGTGATCTATCACAGAAACAAAGAACTGAGTACCACATGTTCTCACTCATAAGCAGACCCTGAACATTTACCTTAATACTATAAGAAAGGGATTGGCAGTAGCTGGAAACTGCCAGGAGGTGGGGGGGGGAAGGGTCACATAGCATCAATAAGGGCACCTAATCTCAAACCAGGCAAACTGGAGACCCAAGGGAGGTCCAAATTTTACCTGTATGATGACGGCTCATATATCTAATCCTGAATCGTATCCCACATCTTTAAAATAAAATAAAGAAGAAAAGACCTCTGTAGTTATAAAGGAAATAAACCTACTCAACCTAACCAAAAGAGGAAGGGAGGGAGGAATGCAGGGGAGGAGGAAGGGGAGAAGAAAATAAAGTGGAATGGAAAGAAAGAGAAGGGGAAGGGAGGGAAGGGGAAGGAAAAGAAAAAGAGAGTTTGAACATATAGAGCTTGACTCCTGGGAATCCATGCCGAGCCCACTGTGTCGCCAGGGCGTCGAGGAGCTATGCATCCACGGGCAATGTTGTTATATGTGAATTGCTAGAAACCAGATAACCAGCCCAATTAAAGGTCAAATTAATAAGTAAGCCCTTTATTAAAGCCGGCGGTCGAGAGGGGGCTCATGCCTCCCAAGCTCTCGATGATGAATGAAATTTGTGGGGAGGTCTTTATAGGCAAAGGCAGTTGGGAAACGGAGTCATTACAGAGATAAACACATGAAACACATGTTCTGGGATTTGACACATAGTACACTTAGATAAGGGGGCACACAGTATACTCAGATAAGGGGGAAACCGTTAGAGCACTGGGTGGGGTGCAGGGCTGTGAGGGTTGTTTTTGAGCAAAATTTTAAAATTCTTGCATCAGTCACGTAGAAGTTCAACAACAAGTTAACAACATGGAGACAAGCCACAAAACGGAGTTTTACATTTCAAAAACAAACTTGGGTTTTATTCAATACACTGCAAACACCTTAAACATTCCATACAATACAGCAAAAACATGTTAATGTGACTGTCTCTCTGTGTCCCACCCACAAGTGAAAGCTGTCAACCCCTTTCCATGTCATTCGTGCCTTTCTACGTGCATCTCCTCTGTTTTAGTTTTGCTCAACATCACTGTACCACTTACTTGTCAGCTTATATGCGGCTTAAGGTGACCACCCTCCCCAGCCCCGGGCCCCTTACTCCATATAACCTTTCTTCTCCAGTCTCACAGCTCTCTGAAAAACAGTCTTAGTGTTCCTCTGAAAACTTTCCAAAAAAAGCAAGAAAGAAATCCAGTGGTTTGATGGTCACCCTATGGTGTGTTTCTCTTCCATTGAGCTGTATCCTTTGTCTGTTGAGCGGAGCCCTGAAAAAAGCCTGTCCTGGTCCCTTTAAGGTAGACACGATAGGTACCTGGTGGATGAGTTAAAGGCCACATGCTTGGAAAATGATGAGGTCCACGGAGCAGCTGAAGCATGGGGCATGGCTTTACTTGCCAGTTGTGGAACCTCAGGAGAATCAAAACCACAACCAAGCCCCATGAGAACCAGTGTCCATAAGAGAGTGCTGAGATCGGATCTTAGTCCAAGAAGCAATCTTCTCATGGCCGGCCAAGGATAGCGTGAGGGAAGAAAGATACCAGGAACCAAGCAGGGATAAGGCCAAAGCTATATTTATAAACGTCAGTATATTCAGTCAAGTGGGTGATGACCATGTGACTACAATGTTCCATTATCCTAATGATGTCTTTCTCGTCTGGGCCCACACTGAATGGGCTGGTGGCACGTGGGTCAGTTACTGCTCCGCAGATTTTCCCAGATTTCAGGTGGACATTCACAACTGTAACCCAAGTGCCATCATGGATGATTCCAACACTTTGTGACGCTCTTCGCCAAGGTCGTGACCTTGCTCAAATAGAATCTCACGATACAAAGATAGTATCCTCCCCTTTCACGTTGTTTGAGTCAATGTTTTAGGGGGAAACAGCCAAGAGGAAAATCCTTTTAAATTTTGTAGAGGTTGAAACAGATATTTTATGTAAGAAAATTAAAATGCTCTTAAGAATCCATTCCTGTAGACACCAGAAAGCCCTGAGGAATCAGCTCACCTGCAAGCTCTCTGCCCATGGCTCTATAGAATGTCCCTCTCACCTTTGCTGAGAGCTAGAGCAGAAAAATGAATGGCTTTGGTAGTTTTTCTGTGTGTGTGTGCATGTTTTGTTTTGTTTTTTAAATGTAGGAGCCAGACATCAGCTCAGTTGGATTGGAGGCTATTAGCAACACATTAACTTTGAATGGGTTTGAATATAGCAAATTTCTATCTGTGCAAACATGAGAAGGATCTCTTTCTAGCCAATTATTTCCACTTGGCATTCCTTTCT
>CAUYQG010155806.1:0-28281 GCA_963574415.1 Tarsius wallacei
AGACTTAATTAGCTGGGCATGGTGACATGCACCTGTAGTCCCAGCTACTTGGGAGGCTCAGATAGGAGGATAGCTTGAGCCCTGGAGTTGGAGGTTACAGTGAGCTAGAATAGCGCCACTGCATTCTGGCCTGGGCAACAGAGCTGAGCCCTTTTTCTTTCTCTCTCTCTCACAATAAAAAAAAAAAAATTAAATCTAAAAGAATAAGAAAGACCTTCAGTGTTGCTGCTGACATTCAATATATGGAACAACACTAATGTGTACATTTGGTCTTTGTGTTGCTGGTTTTATGTTGAGTTACTTGGTGCAGAAAGCATCCTCCCACCCTCCCCCCTCTGCTATGGTTGACAGCAGTTCTCGAAATCATTCATTCACTTGGAAGGCCTTATGACAAATCACAAATTATGTGAGCTTAGGTAAGTGCGTTCATGGCTTATCTTGTTTTAACAAAACCAGACTGTAGAGAAATTGCTGGTAATACTAAGAATACTACTAGTAAATTAATACTAATAATGAAAACAGTGGCGAATGATTAGTAAAATATCAAAGCTGGCTGGGCTCGGTGGCTCAGCCTGTAATCCCAGCACTTTGGGAGGCCAAGGTGAGTGGATTGCCAGAGCCCAAGAGTTTGAGACCAGCCCAGGCAACTTGTCGAGACCTCGTCTTTACAATAAATCAAAAATTAGCCGGGCATGATGGGGCGCACCTGTAGTTCTGGCTACTCAGAAGGCCGAAGCAGAAGGATCGCTGGAGCCCAGCAGGTTGACATTGGGGTGGTTGTGAGTGTGCTACTGCACTCCAGCCTGGGTGACAGAGTGAGACTCCAACTCAAAAAAAAAAGAAAAGAAAAGAAAGAAAAAGAAAAATATCAGGGCTGACTGCTCTTCTGATGCAAGCTCTTTGTTGGTCACATGATGAGGCAAAGCGATGTTAATCTAATCTGCTCTGAAAACAACACACACACACAAATTAAAATGACTTAAAAGAAAAACTTGCCTGAAATATGAAATTACAATCTCTACCATTAACAATGAAATTGAAACTAAATGTGTATTGCACATTGTGCTATCCATGAAAGCTGGTGTGAAGTCGACACCAGTTGCAGAACATTTAAAAATTTGTTATCCAAAATATGAGGGTAAATTTCTACAATTCTTTGAATGTTTAGAAGCGTTCAGTAATCATTCTCAATTTAGTGCTTTTCAAAAATCACAATAAAGTTGATGATAGCAGTAAAAGGGAAAAAGCTTTATACTGTGGAAGAAACACTTGTCGTTTCTGTTGTGGTGGCTATAGCTGGAAATGAATGCATAGAACACAAATTGGAAAGTAAACTAACATGCATTTTTTTGGTCAGCAAATACGGTTGGTAGATGTCACTGAAGAGGTGAAGAAATAAATACTAGGAGAAATTAGACAGTGTAGGAAGTTTACTCCATAGTTGGATTGAAGTACAGATGTTTCTAACGTGTCTCAACTTATGGAATTTGCTAATCCTGCTCAGAAATGGAATACATACAGGACTACTTTCCTTTTGAAACTCTAAAAGAAAGATGAACTGGAGAAGATAGTTTTAACCCTAAGTGAGTTCTATAACAAGAACAATGTTTTATGAGAAAGCGATATTAGTGTAACCCTTCATGGGGCAACTGATTTTACCAGAATATAAAAGGAATCCCAGAATAACCCTAAAGAGATAGATTCAATGGTGACTTTCATTTACTACTCCTTTTACAAGCTATTATTACAAGGAAGTTGCCGCTGGAAAGTATGAAGTTTTAGAGGATGACAGTGGTGAGTCTAACTTTCATAACAAAATGAAGCAATAAAGCAGTCACAAAAAAACCTTGACATATACAAGAATTTTTAGAGTGTTCTGTAATAGAAGGGGTATGGTGATTAAGATATTTTGTATCACAAAGTGATTTGCTGGTTGTCTGCGGTTGTCTACTTATAAAGGTTGTCCCACTTACAGACAACGTGAGACTAGTGTTGCATATTTACAGACACTTTCTGGGACATGTGGCTGTCAGTGATTTGATACTGGCAGATATTTTTGAAGTGATAAATGTAATGCAAAGGTAAAGGTGATGTTTTAACTTCAAGTAAGAAAGTTACTGATTTTCAAGAAAGCATTTGGAAAACAAATGTTTGGAAATATTTCTACTACTTTGTTGTGTTGTTGTTGAAAATGATTTGTTACCTATAAATATTCATAATCTGCACATTTTTAAAGATTGAAAACAATTTTTAACCTGTTCAAAAAGCTTCCAGAGGAAGCATTTCAGATAATTTTTAATCTATTTGTTAAAAATGTTAAAAACACTGTTCTCTGACAAGTTTGTAAGAAAATTGTATTGAACCAGGGAAAAAAAAAACCTGACTAGTCCAATTTCAAGAAAAACTTTATCATGGTTGGTAAAAATGATTGAATAATGAGTGTTGTCACCTCAGCCTCCCAAGTAGCTGGAACCACAGGCGAGTACAACTACACTTGGCTTATTTTTTTATTCATTGTAGAGACAAAGTCTCACCAACTTGCCCAGGCTGATCTCAAATCCCCGGGCTCAGGCAATCCTCTCACCTCAGCCTCCCAAAGTGCTGAGATTACAGGCTGAGCCACCATGCCAAGACAAAGATTTTTTTAGTCTCCTTTAATTATCAGTGCATACCCTATGGGAGATGAGTGATGATGCTTAATTTAGTTTATAAAATTCTTCCGAGCACATGACCACATGCCTTCTTGGCATCTCCACACCAGGTGAGAAATCATGAGAAATCACAAAGTTTCTGAGCACTTGAGGAAGTTGATAGTTGGGATTCAAAATAGAGATGAAAAGTTGTCATCCTAAAAAACCTATCAAAGGAAACAGAGTGAAGAGCAACCCAGAGAGTGGGAGAAAATATTGGCAAACCACACATCTGATAAGAGGGTTAAAATCCTCCATAAATAGCTCAAACAACTCAACAGCAAGAAAAACAAATAAACCCTTTTAAAAATGGGCAAAAGACCTGAACAGCCATTTCTCCAAATATATATACAGATGGCCAAAACATGCTTAACATCACTTATCATTAGGGAAATGCAAATTAAACCACAATGAAGTATCACCTCACACCTATTAGATTGTCTTTATCAAAACGATAAAAGATGACAAGTGTTGGTGAGGATGTGAAGAAGAGGGAACGCTTGTACACTGTTGGTGGAAATGTCCATTAGCACAGCTGTTCTGAAAAACACTGGCTCTTTATCATGTGGCAGACACTGTATGTACAAAGAAACCTAAGACAATGTCTCTGTCCTCAAAGACTGTGTTGGCTAAACATGACAAAGTCATACCAAAATGCTAACTAAAAACATTACCTCTTCTTTTTTCCACATGTTCCTCGGTTGTTAAAGTTCTTTCAGAAAATGACTTAAATCCATTTCTCCTCCAAATTCCTGTCATTGTGCTTCTGGTGTTCCTGACAGGAACCAGAAAGTGTCATTCCAGAATCATGACACTTTCTTCTAATTAATTAAGTTTCTCCTAACAGTTCATCTGTTTTCAACCCGAGTCTTCTTATAATCTAGAATTTGTGTTTCCTGATGCTTTTGTCATTTTTCTCACAACTTCTTATAAAAACCTCATCTCAAAGCTGCTGACAGCTTCCTTCTATCTTCCTCTGAATGGATGGATTGACATAAAGGGCTGTGGTAATAAACAATCATGATTTAAAAGCATTTATTTATTTTGTTCCAGGTGTGGAGCTGAGCATTATACATACATTACTTAATGTCCCACGGCTTTACCAAACAGCTCAGTGCCCAGGGGGACATCTACCTTCAACAGAGGCGTGACATCATGGATGAGGGTGGGACTAGTACCCTGAGTGGGGTCTCAACATTCCTTCTCTCCACTCTTGTCATTTCCTGTCATTTTGTGTGTCTCCCTTGGAGAACAGAGCTTTGTATATAGTAAGTGATTAGTCATTGTTAAATAAGTAAAAGATATATATCTTTTTTAAAAATTAGTGTTCAGAAGTATTTACTAAAAAAAAGTAATACATAAACGCAAGGGCTATTATTATTCATTAAATAGATGATATAAATAAAACTCAAAGACTATAAAACATGAGATAGTCATGGGATAGCCTTTTCAAAAACGAGAAGAGAGAAATGACTAGTGTAGAAATGTTACCTGTTTCATCACCCTGTATTCCTCTAACCCAACCTTACCTAGGCCTTGGAATCCTGTAAAGTCCCTCCCTAGACCAATTAATTCAGAATCCCTGGGCACGGAATCAGGGAATTGCAATTTTTTAAGCACTCTCCTGAATTATTCTAGTGCCCAGTAGGGTAACAACACTGAACCGTGTCAGTTTGTATCCCACCTCTCAGGAAATGAACTTCTAGAAATGAATTCGCAGTCCCCAGTGGCCACATCTCCATGATGTCCTGTTGCCTGGTCTAATCCACTAAGATAGAACCCCCCAGTCTGCACCTGTCTTCTTCCCTATAATGTCTTAATCGAATGTCTTGAAGGTGGAGCAATGCTGGAAAGATGATCTGAGGCAATACCAGGTCCATGACACAATGATCTGTGCTTCGTTAAGCCCCAGAGAAAATGGACTCCTGATGAAGTTGCCAGGGACAGGTCACCTGGCAGCTGCCCCCTACTTGCCAACATTAGTGATCCAGACTTAGCTGCTGCCTGACCAGCCCTCTCTCCTTGCTCTGCTCTCCGTGCTGGCCATTTTCCAACCCTGACCCAGTGAGGGGTTACCCTGCATGACCTCTACACCTAGACAACTGTCCTCAACTCTACCCTAGACTAAAAGACTATTTTAGATCTACTTTCTGGTCTCAGGTTCCCTGGCCTTCTGATGTGGAGCCCACAAGCAGAGACCCATGACTTCTTCTGGTTCCAGTGTTTTCCAGCCCTCTCATTCCCCCTTCTGTTCAAGCTTTGCTCATGACAATCATTTTTCTCAATTGCTTTGTCCAAGGTTTCCATGGGGAATCAAATCTGATCCCCATAAGTGTGTGGTGAGCTTTAAACAAATACTCACTGTAGCATTACAATAACGTCCACCAGCTATAGCTCCAAGGGAATGGGTGAAAACTCAGAGTAGATGGGAATGTGGTTTCCAGCATCAGTCTTTTAAGTGTGTAAGTAGCCTCGTGAGTGGTAAAAGAACCCCAGCTATTTATTTTACTTCTCCCTCAGCTCAAGTTGAAACTTCTGGCCTATAAACCATGAAGATGCAAATTACTGTGGCCATTTTGTGGGCTTTCCTATTATGAAAACCACTTATCTTCATGATGGTTTAACATTATGCTAGTTTGAAATTTTAGGTGAAAAATTTGATGAACTCCCAGTATTCCTTTTCATGCCAGTGGAATTTTGCCAAGTTTGGAAAGGGTAATCGATTGGTACACTTGAAGAAATTACAGAGAACCAATCTTGAGTACATCTTGTCCACTCTTGCATGCTTTTGTTGCCAGTAGGTAGGGACTGTAGGAAGTGTGTGGAGAGAACTTGCTGGAGGGTCCTGGCCCCAGAGGCATTCTTGCTACTCAAAGTATAGTCTGAGGACCAGTAGCATCAGCTTCACCAGGGAACCTGTTAGAAATGCAGGATCTTAGGCTCCACTTAGATCTTTCAATTGAGAATCAACAGATAAACAAGACCCTGTGTTGACTCATGGGCATGTTTGCAGTTTGGGAAGCAGTGTGTTCAGCCCTTTCCTGGCCCCATCTTCCTCTTCCCCTGAGTTTTACGACTCTGTCAAGGAAGCACTTGGTCCAATAGTCTCTTTAACCTAAATGATGACTCAATGTCACCTGGTTCTCGGGAAGCAGTGACACTATAATGACAGTAGACGGTCACAGGGCAGGCCTTCATATGCCTTCCTCTTCTAGCCCCCACATCTGTGAGAACTTTAGTACAAACACTCTGTCCCCCATCTGCCCCCATCCTGTACGCCTACACTGC
Organism: Tarsius wallacei; assembly: GCA_963574415.1. Lineage (NCBI taxonomy): Eukaryota > Metazoa > Chordata > Mammalia > Primates > Tarsiidae > Tarsius > Tarsius wallacei. Next base: position 5,979 of record CAUYQG010155806.1, read on the forward strand.
AGAAGACTCTCTGGGCTAAGGTTTATTAACTCATCAAATTTCATTCTTTGTTGGTATAGTTGGGTATCACCAAAACCTTACATTATCCTCAAATTGTTTTTAACAAAATTGATTGTGTATAAAGCATGTTTCTCTATCCATGCAAATGGCTTGATATTTGGTTGTTTCATTGCTTAACAGTTTCTCTTCCAAGAGGAAGATGGGGAAGGGTAAGACTTAACTCTGGCTTAGTTAGGTGGTTCAAATAGGTCAACAAAATAGTTCTCCCCACTTCCAAATGCCCCTTGTTCTTATTTAGTCTGCACAATCAAGAATATCTTATGCAACACAGAGAAAGTTTTGGAAATTTGTCTGATTTTCTCCATGTTTGTTTCACCAGCAATAAAATAAGGAAGACAGCAACCTGTAGAGCAACGGTTCTCACTCAGATAAAGATTCAACCCATAGGAAGGTTTTAAAATATACCAATTCCCAAGCCCCATTCCAAACCTATCAGGTGGGAATCTTTGGAAGTGAGGCCAGGCATTGGCATCGTTTTTAAAAAGCTCCCCAGGTGATTCTAATGGAGAACATTAGAACAATTGGAAGATTAAGAACCTCTGGTCTAGTAAATTAGTCAAGAGTAGTAGTTCTCAAACTTTTGCTGGCATTAGAGTCTTTCTGAAGGCATGTGGAGTCCAAGAAGTTGCATTTTTAACAAGTTCCCAGGTGGTGCTGATACTACTGGTTCTTATTTTGGGACCAACTTTGAGAATCATTAGTCAAGAGCTATGAGATAAAATCCTAATTTTGCTATAAAGTCAACATAAAATGTGCACATTCATTATATTCTCTTTGTTTTGATGTTCTACAATGGGTAGGCAAATATTTTCAGTAAAAAGCTATATAATAAATATTTTTAGCTATGCAGGCCATACAGATCTCTGTTGCAACTACTCAACTCTGCCATTATAGTACAAAAGTAGCCATTAATAATTCATAAACAAACAGTGTGATGCTGTTCCCAAAAATGTTATCTAGGTGGCAGGCAGGATTTGGCCCATGGGCTGTAATTTGTTGACCCCTGCTGAAGTACTGAAGTGAGAACTTCTTTTTAATTTCATAATTTGGTGTCCTTTGGGCTTTCTGAATCTGAGGATTGATATCTTTCATCGATTTGGTAAGATTTTTGGTTATATTGCCTTTCTACATTGTTTTTATTATCTATTCATGAAACTCAGATCTGGTCATATGTTAGACTGTCTCACTTTATCCTCCATGCCTCTTAATTGCTTTTATATTTTCTACCTCTCTCTCTTTCTGTGCTGCATTCACCTCTGTTTTTAATTTCTGGTATACTTTTTGGTTTTCTATCAAATTTGCCTGATATATTTTGATAATCTCTTTGTCATCTATTCAATCACCTCGTTTATTTCTTGAAGAATTTTCCTGCGAACTTATTTCATATTCTGTGTTGATTTTTCCCATATCTGTGGTCTTTGTATGTCTGATTCTGCAGGTTATGATTTCTCTTGATTTTCACTTATGGAGGCTTGTTTTTTCACAAATTTAGGGAATTTTAAAATTCTATTCCTTAGAACTTGATCTGTGATAATTCTTTGAGGCCTAGAGTCAAATAAAGTGTTGCTTTTTTTTTTTTTTTTTCTTGATGCCTGGGAACACTCCCAACCTGGTGTCACTTTATATAAATTGTTGGCTTTAGAGCTTCCCAAGTAGTGTGAATTTTGGTTTGCTATTAGAAATTCTCAGGTGTCACTATTCTTTCTTGCTCCTCCCAGAGCCGAGGTGGAGACAAGCAAGTCTCCTCCTGGATCCCTCTGAGGGCCAGGTTCTTTTTCTCCAGTTCAGTTCTTCAGTGATCTTGACCTTATGTGAGGTTTCTCCCAGTCATCTCCTCACCCTGCCTGCCCTTGGTGACCGCATGACCTATTAAAACCTGGGCTAGGCCACCAAGACATGGCCCACTGTAGGTTGACCAATGTTTCCAGCATTAGCTCTTCTCTCTAGATTAGTGCTTCCTCAAAGTTTCTGACTTTCAAGGCATCCGTTGTTTGTATCAGAACAGTTAAGCTGTGCTTAAAAAAATATTTTTATTAAAAACTCCAGTGGTCTATTTGGAAATGGTGTCACTGTATTGTTAGGGACACCAGTAGGTAACCAGTTCTTGTTTCTACTTCTTTATCTCTGAATGGAGAAGCCAACAGAACCATTTTTAAAAAAAGAATGGATGAGCGATTTTTAAAAAAATTCTCAATATTCTTGTTGTTATATTGTCATTATGCTACTGTGCAATTGAAGAGTGGGCTAATGACATGCTCCTTAGATTAGACCAGGTTAATAATGTGAATTGATCTATTTCATAGGATCTTTTTTTAAAAAATGCTGTATAGAATTTGCGGACCTATCACTTGAAATTTTGAATTTCCCTGTGTGATTCAGAAGGCCCTCGTTTTGCTGAGAAACTGAAACATCTATGCCATGAATCTTCCACAAAGAACAAATTGTTTAGCTTTCTGAATGTGCCTGGCCCACCACCCAGCACCCTCATTCCAGGAGAGTATGTTGATCTCCTCTCCTTGAGCCTTAAACTCTTTGGAAGTTATAAAACAATTTTCATGTGTGTGTGAAAAGCAGTTATCAAGTAAAAGCTAAATGTTTTGTGAAAGTTGAAGGGTGTGTGAGATGCACAAGAAATGCTTAACTCCCAGTAGACATGTGAGTCGGGAAGACGCCGGGAGCCTGTACAAATTTTCCACATTCTTGAGTTGGGGAATTCTGGAAGAATCAAGAGTGCCATCCCATGAGGATTTCAAGCTCCTACTATTACTACTATTACGGCATACTAATAAATAGCTTCATGAAAAATAAAGTCAGGCAGAAATGCTAAATTTTAACAGAGTCTGCACAGTTTGGCAGTTTCTTACAAATCTAAATATACTCTTACCGTACAATCCAGCAATTGTGCTCCTTGGTATTTACCAAAAGGAGTTGAAAACATGTCCACATAGAAACCTGCACACAGATGTTAATAGCAGTGTTATTCATAATTGCCAAAACTTGGAAGCAACCAGGATGTCCTTCAGTAGGTGAATGGATAAATAAACTGTGATACATCCAGAAAATGGATTATCATTTGGTGCTTTACAAAAATGAAAGAAAAAAAAGAAGGAGCTCTCAAGTCATGCAAAGGCATGGTGGAACCTTAATACATATTACCAAGTGAAAGAAGTCAATCTGTGAAGGCTGCATACTATATGATTCCAACTATATGACACTCTGGAAACAGCAAGATTATGGAGACTAAAAAAGATCAAGTGTTGGAGGGAGGAAGAGATGACTAGACAGAGCACAGAAGAGAAGATTTTTAGGGCAGTGAAACTATTCCATAGGATGGTATCATGGTGGATGCATGTCATTATATATGTGTCCAAACCCATAGAATGTACAACACTGAGGATGAACCCTGATGTAAACTACAGACTCTGGGTGATAATAATGTATCCATGCAGCTTCCTCGATTGTAACAAATGTACCACTCAAGTGGAGGATGTTGGTCGTGGGGGAGGTTATATGTGTGTAGGAGCAGGGTTGTATGGGAATTCTTTATACAGGGAGAACCAAAAGATCCCAGAATTTATTTATAAAAAAATGTGTATTTATTTTTACATGTTTAAGCTTCAATCACCTTCAAAGTTATCACTGTTTGATGCAATACACCTATCAGACGCTTTTTCTACTACTCAAAACAGTTTTTGAACTCGTCTATCTTAATACTATTTTGTGCTTCTGTCATTTTTTGTTTCACCTTTTCCGCACGGGCAACATGTTTCCCTCTGAGGACATTTTTCATCAGGGAAAACAAGAAAAAGTCACCTGGGGCATGATCAGGTGAATAAGGAGTGTGGGGCACAAGAGGTCATGCCGTTTTGGGTCAAAAACTGCTGCAGATCGAGGCTGCAGTGGCCGGAAGCTGCCACTGCACTCCAGTCTGGGCGACAGAGTGAGACTCCAACTCAAAAACAAACAAACAAACAAAACAACAACAACAACAACTGCTGAACCCGTTTGCCACAACTCGGGACATTTCTTCTGCAATGCAGCCTCTCAGAACACTGCTAGCTGGTGCACTGATGCCCGTGGGTTCCTAGACCACTGACCGCGGGGGCGACGCCAGTACTACAGGGGCTGGCCCTCCAAAAGATAACTCCGTGGGTTTTTTTGGGTCCTCCCTCATACTTTCCATTCAGTTTTGCCATGAACCTAGAACTGCTCTAAAAATTCAAGTCTATTACTAAAAAAAGAGTTTGCAGAATGTAATGACATTGTATCTCAGCTGCTTCTTTGGAGTAGCTGTTACCCACTGAGAAAAACAACCAACTTCGAGTCACATGCAGGGCCTAACCCAGGCACCTGCCACTCTGTGCGCTGTTGCCTGGCTGGGGGAGAGATCTTGGGCCCTAGGATGGAGGCAGGAGCAATGGCTTCTCTGGGCTTAGGGAGTGTGGAATGGATGGAGGACCTTCTCCCAAAAGTTGGGAGAATCCTTACTGTTGGAGGGAGCAAGCATGCCTCTGACATTTCCTGCCTGCCCAAACTTTGAAGGGGTGGCTTGCTGGAAAGGCTGGTGTCAGGCAGAAACCTGCATCTCTGAGAATCATCAAGGAGAGTCGAGAGAGGCTGAAACGGCAGCTGGAAGATACCACCTCTGGCACCTCTTGAATCTTTGTAAAAGCAGGACATGCTCATATATACACACTCACACATACATGAGCGAATGCACAGGTGTGGACAGATGGACAGGCATGCATGGATGCACACACACCCAACATGCATGTGCACGATTATGTGTGTGCATATTCAGAGTTATATCTGTTATAGATACACTCGCAGATGATGAAGGCATCTTGCCATCTCTGGAGTACAGCATAAGCAGGCGCTGCTGACAAACATGCTTTCTCGATAGCCCGAGGAGTGAGTTGTTCTGACATGTGCCCCCTGAGAATGTAACAGCCTTCTGGAACAATCAGCTCTGCCTCCTCTATCACTCAGCTGTACTTGGTGGAGCTCTCTCTGTATCTGAAGCTCTCAGTATGGTTTCTGGCAGATGTACAGGTGTGTTCATCCCAGTCTGCCTGCAGGCGGCTTCCCTACAGTGTGTCTTCAATGCCTGAGGCAGGCTGTAATTTGGTGCTGTCAGTTCATGACACTGACTTCCCCCACATGACACTGGAGGTCTTTGGTGGCGAGAACTCACAGTTCACGCTGCCTGAGAGGGTCCATAGCAGAAGCAGCCAAGGAACTGAATCAGGCTGGGCCATAGTAGCGACTGTCTCCCTATGTCTCCAACAGAGCTGCCCTTCTGACTTGAAGCCCGTCTTCCAGTGTTGCATAAGCTGTGGAAGAAATTGGGGGTAGGGAGGCATTTTCAGTAGTTTGGGACACTTCTGCCTCGGGGCTGCAAAAGGCGAGGACGGCCTAAGTGAAAACAGCCCCGTTTGCACATTGGCTGATGGAATCCAGCTGAATGTGGAAAAAAGCCCTGCAGAGGGCTCAAACTAAACAGAACACTAACCAAAACAACACCTTTTAAGTTTAACAAGGACTTAGAAACTAGTTTGAAAAACTTCTGGTACTAATAGACAGCTTTTTAAAAATTAATTTGAAAGTTCTTCTGTTGAGTTAAAAAGCAAGAAGGCTTTCAATGCTTTCATTCTTTTCAAATTCTCTACTTTTGAACATAATAGGATTATTTTCTTTTAAAATTGTTTCACTGAGCTGTTTTACAACTGGTAGACAGAATAATGGCCCCCAAAGAAGTCCATATCCTAGTCCCCAGAACTTGTGAATATGTTACCTTGCATGGCCAAAGGGACTTTGTAGATGTGATTGCAACTAAGACTTTGAGATGAGAGATGATCCAGGAATAACTAGGCAAACCCACTGTAGTCACAAAGGTCCTTAAAATATGGTAAAGAGAGACCCAGAGAAGGGGAGGAGACCCTGGAAGCGGGGGTCAGGGTGATACAGAAACAGAGGAAGGGGCCACAAGCCAAGGAAACTAGTCATTTTCTAGAAGCTGGAAAAGGCTAGGAAATGGATTCTCTTCTGGAACCTAGAAGGAAGGTAGCCCTGTCAAGTCTATGCCTTGATTCAGGATTTCTGATCTCCAGAACTGTAAGATAATGCAATTGTGTTATTTTAAACCATGGCATTTTGGTGATTTTTTTTATAGTGGCAAGTAGGAAATTAATACAGTCTTGTGATTGGTCACCTCCTGCCTGCTAACTTGAAAAAAACAAACAAACCCAACTTACTGAGAAATTAACGATTCCAATGTACCTTCATATAGTTTCTTTGGCCACTTTCCTTTGACCAGGTGAGTTTGTGGTATGAATTGCTCATAAATTTTTCACTATCCTAAGTGAAAAATTCATGTTGAGTGATTTAAGTCTAACTGCACATAATTACAAGCATCTTTGTCCATCTTTGTTGGGGATTATCCTACTGTATTAACCTACTAGGGATGCCACAACAAAATGCCACAGATTGGGCAGCTTCAACAATAGACATTTATTCTCTCACAGTCTGGAAGGTGGAAGTCCAAGATCAAGATGTCTGCTGGGTTGATTTCTTCTGAGGACTCTCTCTTTTGCTGGCAGATGGCCACCTTCTCTTTATGTCTTCATATGGTCTCGCCTCTGTGCACACAAATCCCTAGTGTCTCTCTGTGTAACCCAATTTTTCTCCTCTTATGATGACATCAGTCAGATTGGATTAGGGATTGCCCTAATGACTTCATTTTAACTTAGTTATCTTTTTAAAGGCCAGATCTCTAGTCACATTCTAAGATACTAGGGATGTGCGTTTTAACCTATAAATTTTGGAGGACACATTAAAATTCCCAAAACACCTACACTGAATACATGTGAGAGATAGTCTGTACCAGTCAAGCAGATAGGATCATACTATTTAAATGTCATGTCAGGACTATTCTCTGTCACTCCATGTTTATACTAGTGTGTATTGTGATATGCACTAATCAATTGGAATCATATCACTTGGTCACCTTCTGGCCCAAAGGAAATGTATACCAAAGACCACTAAACTAAGATGAGGACAGGCCAGCTCTGGGGTGGCAGAAACTAAATCTTACAAATCTTACAGTAGCTGGGTATGATAGTGCGTGCCTGTAGTTCGAGCTACTTGGAAGGCTGAGGCGAAAGGATCATCTGAGCCCAGCAGGTCGAGGCTGTGGTGGCCGTGAGTGTGTGAGTTTTGAGACTCCAAACCTAAAAAAAAGAAAAAGAAAACTTACAGTGCTGAGGTTAGGTAGTGCAGGAAAAGGGGCAGTATAAATGCAATTAGATCCTTATCTCATGCTACACACCTTACATATATACCAGTAGAGCGAAATTGTAAAAGTTATTTTTTAAATGATTAAAGAAAATAAAGGACAATATCTGTATAATCTTAGAGTATAGAAAATCTTATTTTCAAAAAAGAACTTATAAGGCTCAAATAATAAAGAAAAAGAAACAAGTTAAACTACTTCAACTTTTGAAATTCATACAGAAAACATAAAAACTTGTGTTGGCAAAAGAATAAAAAGCATACTGGGAGACATATTAAATAGTCCAGGAATTAGTACACACAACACATGATAAGATAAATAAAAATTAAAAAATTAATTCATTCCCTGAAGAGGAAATGTGAATGGTCAATAAATAAAAAGTTGCTCAAGCTCAGAGAAAACAAAGAAAAAAAAAAAAACAGAGAGAGACCACTTCCCAGCCATGGCATTGGCAAAATTAAATAGACAAGCTATCTTTTTTTAAAAAATATGTGGGGTACAATTCAGGTTTAGGTATACAAATGTTCATTATGCAGGTACCCTTGTTGATGAGGTGTGACCCCCCCAACAGTTTCCCACTGCTGCTAATCCCTTTCTTATAGTATTATGAAAGTTGTTCTAGGTCAGCTTATGAGTGAGAACATGTGATACTCAGTTCTTTGTTTCTGTGATAGAAAAAAAAATGTGGTACATATAAATGATGGAATATTACATAGCCATAAAGAAGGACAAAATTATGAACTTCGCAGCAACTTGGACGGATTTAGAGTCTATAATACTGAGCGATCTGACAAGCTATCTTAACTGTTGGCAAGGTTGTAGGGGAAACGGTACTCTCATAAATGTCAATTGATAAGGGCATTTTGGAGAGAAATTTGGCGACATCTAAGAAAATGGAGGCCTGGCTCGGTGGCTCACCCTGTAATCCCAGCACTGTGGGAGGCCAAGGTGAGTGGATTGCCTGAGCCCACAGGTTTGAGACCAGCCTGGGCAACTTGGCAAGCCCTTGTCTCTACAATAAATCAAAAATTAGCTGAGTGTGGTAGTGCATACATGTAGTTCCAGCTACTTGGAAGGCTGAGGTGGAAGGATCACCAGAGCCTAGCAAGTTGGTACTGGGGTGGCTGTGAGCATGCCACTGCACTCCAGCCTGGGTGATGGAGTGAGATTTCAACTCAAAAAAAGAAAAGAAAAGAAAAGAAAATGGAAAATGTGCCTATTCTATCTCCTAGGAATTATGTTTTGGTATATACAGTAGACAATCTTCTGTATGTTTACATGAGGGTCTCATACACAGTGGTGTCTGTTCCAGCATTTTTTGTAATCACAGGAAAAAGGAAAATGATGGAAACATATCTCGAATAGGAATGAATAAATGAAAGGTAATATTTTCCTATGATCAAATACCATTCAACACTTTAAAATACACACACACACACACACACACACACACACACACACACACAAACATATATGGTTTATACCAGCATGAATAGATGTGTTTATTTTATTGTGAGAAATAGATACTTTATTAGGCACAGAGGGTGACTGGTGGGCAGTTACAAAATGGCACTGGGCTTTCTCCCAAGCTGGAGAGTAGTATCCCAGAGAAAGAAGGGCAGAGGGAGTTTGTGTTTTCTCTGCTTTCTCCCTTCAGGGCTGCATGCAGATGGCTCCATCCAGTCGAATGACCTCCCCATTGGGAATGGGTTCTTGATGATGGCCTGTACCAGGTAAACATACTCAGCAGGGGAAGGACATGTGGCTGGCCAAGAAACTGTGCACCTTCTCTGGAAGAGACCTGGAGCAATGGTCATCACCCAGATGCCTATGGGAGCCAGATCTTGAGCGATGGGCATGTCATGCCTACTATGCCTCCCTTGGAAACAGAGTATGCAACTTGTCTAACCTGACTCTCAAAGGCAGCTACACTGGCAGTGTTGATGATGATCCCATGTTGTCCTCCCTGGTCTGGTTCTTTCCGGCCCATCTCACCAGCTACCAGGTGGATCATAATAAACGCGCCTATGAGATTCACATTGAGAATGAGCTGGAAGTCCTCCAAGGTATGAGACTGGCTCTTCTTTAAGTTGTATGTCTTGATGGCCACTGCAATGCCTGCATAGTTGGCAGGCACATCTGCATGGCCAAATTTTTCTTTGTTAGAGTCAGGGCTGCTTGCACATCTTTCTCAGAGGTCACGTCAGCTGGGGCAGATGCAGCTCTTTCCAAACTTCTTGGCCTGGGCCTCCCTACGCAAGTTGGGCAGGTCCAGAAGCACAGCAGCAGCCCCCTGTCTTACCACCCCCCTCCACCAAGGCCAGGTCTGGGGCCGAGGCTCCTCTGGGTATAACTGCGACCAGACCCTTCATGTTTGAAATGTCACAGCCATTTAAAAACATAAAGGTAAAGTATAAAAAGTAAGATGCAAATTTGGTTTTGTTGGGATTTATACAGATAATGTACTTGTATATTTTAAAAACCAAAATCATACTGTGTGTTTTAATGAATGCATATAAATCTAGAAAATATATATGGAATTGTTTTTTGGAGGGTGGGTCCCTTGTAGGACAAGTTTCCCTGACTAGGAACCCTTTGGCATCCATGTATCAGCCAGGGATGTTGTTGAAAGACTGCATTTGGCTTTAGTGAATTTCTTTTGAAGATTCTTTCAGTGCATTTGCCCATTTCATGATGCGTGATTTACAAGCACACCTGCCCACACTGCACTGAGTATTCAGCAGTTATTGACCAAAAACAGCATGACCCCAGTGCCCCACCCTCATATGCATCCAGTCTCGCCCCTCGAGACTTTTTTGGTTACCCTGGAAGAAAAATCGTCCTTAAAAGGAAATGTTTTGCCATTGTGGAAGAAGTGAAACAAAAAATGGCAGATGTACTAAAAGGCATCAAAATTGATGAATTCAAAAACAGCTTTGAGCATTGGAAAAAGTGTCTCAATAGGTGTATTGCATCAAATGAAGAGTACCTTGAAGGTGACTGAAGTTTAAACATATAAGAAAAAGTACACAATTTTTTATAAATAAATATTGGGTATTTTTGGGGTCCCCTCCTCATACACACACACATATGCGTGCACACACGCACACACAAACACACACACACATACTTTAAGGAATGGAGTTATACATGATCATTTTAGTTTCTGGAGAAATGTGGAGAGAAATGGGAGTGGAGTTTGGTGGTTTAAGGGACCTTAGCTAATATCTCTCCTTGCCTCATCTATTGTCTTCCCTTCCCCTCCCCTTCCCCTCCCCTTCCTCATTCTCTCCTAGCCTCCCTTCTTTCTCCTTTTCTTCCTAAAAATTGACAAGAAGCAGATATGATAAAATGTTAACACTTGTTCATTCTAAATGGTGGGAATACGGAAGTTTAAGTTATTCCTTTTATTTTACTGTAACTTTTAAATTTCAGAAAGCAGAAACCAAACCAAGCAAAAACTCTAGTATTTACAAAAGTAAAGCCATAAACTATAAAACTCTTTTAAAGGAAGACTTAAACAAATGAAGAAAAAGATTATTTTGAGTACTCTGTCTACCAGCAAGTGGGCCAACACACTCCTCAATGTTGAGAGCTTTTGAATCGGAAAGAACCATATCGGTTATTCAGTGTTGAACCCGTCTTTCTACATCCCTTGTGGATAGTATCTTGAAATACTATTAGGGGTGTCATTTTTCAGTGCCAGTAACTGACCCCACTGTCCTGAAGCAAGAGGTTCCATTTTGGGGGCAGCTCAAACTATTAAGGAAAAATTTTCCTTATTTTTAGAAGAAATCCATTCCTGTATATCTCATCCCTTGGTTCTAATTCTTCTTTCTGGAACAATGGAGATTAAACTATGTGCTCCTTCCATGGGAGTGTTCTTCAAAATGTAAAGACAGCTATCCTGCATTTATAAGTTTTTCGATCTGAAAATACAGAGGATGTTTTACAAAAATGCAAATGTGGCCATCTCATGGGGAAATCACCATTGAATACCAAAATGGTGGTGAAATTCAACTTTTACAATTCTCTTTGGTAATATGGAAGAAGCTAACCCGAGAACACAGAGAGATGGGCTCTTCTCAGGTGGTGGATTTTTTTTTTCTCTGGACTTGGAGGCGAAGGAGTCCTCCCTGGGAGGCAGAAGTACATAATTGATGAGCAAACCTTATCAGATTTGAAAAGGCAAAGATACAAAGGGGAACTGGATGCCTGGTTAAAAACTGATACCTTGACAGACATAAGAGGAGCCATATTATCTCCTTATTAATGACACTGCATATTTTATGAGGGAGTAGAAAAGCCTTGCCAACTTCAACGCTAAGGTGAAGGGTTAACAAAGTTTGACTTAAAGGTAGTCTCTGGAGACACAGTCCCCCACTGGGCTGATGTTTACTGGCTGTTTTCCTTTTCGTCTGCTTGAGAAATGACTGATGGGTGAGAAAGGCTGGTAGCACTCAGTTCTAGAGCAGTTATTGGTTGATGTTGTTGTTTGAGTTACCTGAGATGTTATGTATCATTGTGGCTTAAAGGAAAGGGGAAGGGAGGAAACTGAAGGTCAAGTTCCCCCTGTGAGTTGTGAAACTGGGATTCAAATTCAACTTCCTGGACTCAGTGTTCTTTGTTTTGTTTTTGACCTCAGCACTGTACAGCCATCGATAGCAATACTAAAAATATTTAATGACCGGTATCAACAGGTCAAAATGGACTCCAGTTGCTTGGTGGGATACCCATCTTGCCCACAGTTATAACCAACCAATCTCTGAGAGATTCTTTTAAAGGTGAAACAAGGGCTGGATGTGGTGGCTCAGGCCTGTAATCCCAGCACTTTGGGAGGCGGAGGCAGGAGGATCGCTTGAGGCCAGGAGCTCATGACCGACTGGGAAACATCACAAGACCCCATCTCTATAAAAATTAAAATTTAAAAGTTAGCCAGTTGTGGTGGCATGTGCCTGTCATCCTAGATACTTGAGAGGCTGAGGTAGAAGGATCAATTGAGCCCAGGAGTTCAAGGCTGCAGTGAGCTATCATTGCACCACTGCACTCCAGCTGGGTGGCAGAGCAAGACTCTGTCTTAATTTTTAAAAATTATATAAAGCTGAATCTGAGAGAGTATTTCCCAAGTAAAGCTAATTGTATTGTCTTTGTTTTCCTTGATAAAATGGCTTTGTTTCCCATTATATCTCTCTGAAATTATATTCTATGCATTAAACCATTTCTTTTTTCAAACTTGTTGGTGATCACTTCAGACTCTGAATTCAGAAGAAAGTAAAGGAGAAAGGATGTGTGAAGTAATGACTTTATGTTCCGACATTTTGGGGTGACTGATCAAGTTTTGGGGTGACTGATCAAGTTTGCTCCTTTTCAAGTTCCTTGAGTGTTCTAAGTCAAGAGAGGATGTAAATATCCTCCAACTCTCTCCCCATCGCTACCACACCCAATGGGCCCATCTTTGGAGAATGTTCTCCACATGTTGCCATCTTACCCTAAAGCCATTTTTAACACAGCTGCACCACGCACCCTTCCTCATTGCCTTACCAGGCTCCACCCATTCCTCCTTCAGTCGTGAGTCCATTTCCTACTCCTGACACCTCCCAAGTGGGTGAATGCATCTTCAGATGATAGTTCCCAGAGAGCATCCCTAAATTTGGGGGTGTCTGGCCACCTACAATGAAAAACAATTCTTTCACAACCTTTCTCTCACTGCCCTCCTCCAGTAAGTGCTGTATGTTTGTTTGTTTTTGACTAGAGTGGATTAAAATCAGTTTTGTTGGGACGATTTCACAATCTTCCTTGACATTTTTGGATATCTGATGGAGAAAGACTGAAGGCAGAATTAAGCCTAGGGGCCTGCTGCATCGCACGTGTTTGTGGGTCTTTTCCGCTTAGTTGTGAAAACTTAGTCCAGTGGGATATAGACACGAGTGCTGCAGGGAAGAATTTCTCTGTTTGCCAAAAATCAGTGGTGTGGAATGGTTTGAGAGACCACAAAATTTCATTTATCTACTCAGCACTGTGAAAAATTGCAGAGGGAAAATATATTACCCACTTATATCACCTGGATTCACTGTAGGCAGAGGGCAAAGGAGATTTCAACTCAGTTGCTTATACGTCGTGGATTAACTCACTGCGAGCGTTTTGTCCTTCTGCTAACTTTTGATTTCAACCACAAAACTGCCTAAATTAAGCAGTGGCTTTTGCCCAGCTCCATAGTTCTATTTCTATAACGTGCATGGCTCTGATTAAGGGGGAGATCAAGGCAAGCAGGAAGTTTTCAGACTGGGGTTACAGTGTCAGCCCCATCTGTGCTCCCAGCATTTCAGGTGCATGAGGCCTGGCTGGTTTCTCTAGAATTTCTCTGGCTTGAGGTCTACTTGAGACGCTTGCTCTCTAAAACAACCTCAATCATTGTAAAACTTATTGGAAGTGTTTTCAATATTTTGATGCTGAAAATATGCCCATATATTTTAAACAATCCCAAAGAGATCAATCAAGAATGGGAAATGGCAGGGCTGGACGAGAGGCAGCCTAGCACTGAAAGCCCAGGTGGGAATGTGCCAGTGTCAAATTATTGGATGGGATTTCTGAGAAAGAATCAAATATTTTAGGCCTCCAGCATCTGTGGAAATTATTTTAGCAGGGATCGTGGCACTAAGACCATGATTTGTTTTCTCAAACTCCAAGTTAAGAAACTGTGTGGCTTCATGCTTCCCTTCTAATTAGGAACTTTACCTTTACTTTAAAAGATTCTACCAGATCTCCTGGAGTCCATGAGACAGAGCTCTGTATTTTAAAATGGCAGGGAGTCTTGAAGACCCAAAGAATTGCTTAGTCATTGATCAGTGACATCCAGCCTCAAATGACTTCCACATATATAAATCATAAGCCAGGAGGAGACACTAAGGAGGAGAACAGAACGGTTTGTTTGGAGAGTACCACAAATAATTAAAAGTTATGGGAACAGAGAAGAAAATGAGACATGTTGATTAGAAACATCAGGATGAATTGGCATTGATTTTGCTGTACAATAGAAAATTTGTTTCAAATTTCCTTCCAACAGATGCATAGCATGGTGAGGGAGGAATTGAATTTGATTCCAGGTTCAAATTTAAGTTTGGAAATAAAATTTGGGAAGGTATGCCTCATTTCACAGAAACTAAGCAACTTTCTGAATACTCTTACAGAAGGCATCCAACAAAGATGGATCTGATTTGATTATCCAGTATCTGTAGACTCAGGGAAAATTTTCTCTTGGTTTTTAGTTTAGTATATGTCTAGCCCCATTTTTTGTTTTTATTCATTTACTGATGCATTCTAATATTCTTCTTTGTGAATCTCTACAGGTTCTGTTACAATCTGGATGTAACTGTTCATTTCTTTAAAAAAAAAACCCAACATTTTCAATAAAGTCCTCGAGGAAAAACATTGCTAATATAGCTACAGAATATTAAAGCACACATTCAGTTCAGTTAAGTTGCAGCTGTTAATTTTCCTTCCAGTCCTTTATAATTGGATCAAATACAAAAGTTACATGAGTGTTTTGCTTGTTTTAAATGAATGATCAGCCTTCTACCACATTCTTAAAATGTGATTTGACTACTTGTGGGACTATCATTTTTCTCAGAGGGACAGGACCACATTATCTCATGACTAGGTGAACCTATCCGTCAACCAGCCAGGGTACAGTCACAATGCTGGCCCTTGGCAGGATTGGCAGATTCGCATGGCCTCTGGGCTCAGTCCCAGATGTTTCCCCAGACCTCCTGTGAGGAGCCTGTGCCCAAAGGGTCTGTGTCTGTTTCCACCTTGGGCTCCACTGGGCCTTTCCTGGAGCCTCTCCTCCAATTTGGGGGTCTCACTCTGTTGCCTAGGCTGGAGTACAGTGGCATGATAACAGTTCATCACAACCTCAGCCTCCTGGGCTCAGGCAATCCTTCCACCCCAACCTCCTGAGTAGCTGGGACTACAAGCATGTGCCACCATGCTTGGCTAATTGTTTTTTTATAGAGACAAAGTCTTACTATGTTGCCAACTTCTGGGCTCAAGCAATACTCCCACCTCAGCCTTCCAAAGTGCTAGGATCACAGGCATGAGCCACTGTGCCAGACTGGAGCCACACCATTTAAAGGCCACATACACCTCACTCCATTGGCCTCCCCCGTCCTAATCCTCAACTCAGGATCGTTTTAGGTGTTAATGTCCCTCCTCCCAAGCTTCAGAAGGATTTTGCTCATGGGTGCCTGTTTGCAAGGTCACCTTCTAGAATTTCTGCAGGACTAAGGATTGACTCCAGAGAACTCCCAGCTCACTACACATGACGGTTACTCTTCCCCTCCTATGAATCCTCACCACTCTCACCACCTCCCATCTCATTCTCAGCAGATACCTGGGCCCACTAGAAGATAGGACAACCCACTAGAAGGTAAGAAGTACCACAAAGGTCATGATTGGGCTTACTGATGTCCCCAGTGCCTAGAAGAGTGCCCAGAACGGTACCTGGCATATAATTTGCTCTCAGCAAAGTGCTGTTTCACGTTGGACAAAACTTTTTGTATTCTCTTCTCCTCCCTCCTTTCTCTTGAGAAAAGAAGACACAGTTCCTCTCCTGCTCTGTCATGCTTCTGTCTTCTAGAACCCAGGTCCTTACCTAGTTTCTTTCCCATAACCATCAATGTCATCTTCCTCTTGCCCTCAACATTGTTGCTCTCTAAGTGACATTCTATTTCTCACCTTCCCTCTATACAAAAGTTGAAAACTTGTTTTTATCAGAGTAAAGAATATTGTCACCGCTTAAAGAAGGGACAGGTACTGTCATAGGGAAAAAAGAGGAAACTTTATGGAAAAAGCGACATTGGACAGTGGTTTGGAAACATTCTTAAAGTGTTTGGAGTTAGTTATCAACATTTTTTAAAAAAGAGTTTTCAGATTAAAATCAAGATTTTTGCAGGCTTCTCCCAAAAAATTAGAAGTTCTGGTAATACCAGGCCAACATAACCACATCTCAACACTCATGAGGACTTCAGAAGTAGCTGTTCTCATCAAGAAGGTCTTGAGCCAAAGATATAGGCAACATATCTCACATTCTGCATAATCTTCTGCAATGTGATCGTGCCACTCTGCCATCAGGAGACAAGGTCTAATTGCTCTCCCCTTGAATCTGAACTGGGCTTGGTGATTTTCTTGTAACCCATAGAATGCTGAAGAAGAGATACTAAGTGACTTCTGAAGCTAGCAAAGGCACAGCAATGAAACTTCTGCTGGTTCTCTTGGTGGGCTCATTTTCTGGACACTCCCTCTCAGATATTCCCTCTTGGAACCCAACCACCATGTTGTGAGGAAGCCTAAGCCGCATAGAGAGGCCAAGCATAGGCACTCTGGCCACCAGTCCCAGCTGAGCTCAGGCCTTGAGTCAACACAGTCCAACTGTGAAAAGCCTCCAGGTGATTCCAGTCCTCAAATCATCACGAATTAAGCCTCAAGGCCATCAGAGATAAGAGACAAACCACCCCTTCTGAGTCCTGTTTGAATTTTTAATACACAGAATTCAGAGCATAATAAAACCATTGCTATTGTAGGCCACTAAGTTTTGATGGGCTTTGTTGCACAGCAAAAGATTACTGGAACATCATGTCTTTATATTCTCCGGAATGTTTAGTACAAGGTCACTGGCAGAGTGGTTAATCATTATTTTTAATTAATTGAATCTTAGAGGGTAGAAGGCACTCACAGTGTTCACCTCTTTTATTTTTCCTTCTTCTAAAGCAATTACATTTTAACATCCTGGGATGCAAAAAGCTGACAATCCATTAGGGAGGAGAACTATTTCCATGGTTGGCATATAAAAATAATGCTTCTTAATTCTGTTTACAAAGACATCACCAGCTACATAATCCTCACAGACAGATACCCACTCTGGCCTCTGTTTGTAACTTGAAGTTATTATACTGAACTAGGCCATAGGATGTTTGCATTACAGGTGGGGAGAAGAAGAGAATGAACTATCTACCACCAAACCTTTTCACTCTGTCCTTCCATCAACTGCAGCTGCTCTCACCGTTCCCAACATCCCAACCTTCTGGGCAAAAACCACTAAAAGTTCCCCAACATCCACCAAAACACACTTCAAAAGATTCAGAACCAGGCACAAACAAAATACTCTTTATTGATGGGGTGTTTACTGACGTATTTCTGAGAGATTAATTGGCATCAGAATATAAAGAAGTCTGGGCTTGGTGACTCATGCCTGTGATTCCAGCACTTCGGGAGGTGGAGGCAAGACGATTGCCTGAGCCTAGGGGTTTGAGATCAGCCTTGTCGACTTGACGAGACCTCATCTCTACAAAAAATCAATATTAGCTGGGCGTGGCAGTGCACACCTGTGGTTCCAGCTACTTGGAAGGCTGAGGTGGAAGGATCACCTGAGCCCAGCAGGTCAAGGCTGCAGTAGCATGAGTGTGCCACTACACTTCAGCCTAGGCGACAGAGTGAGACTCTCTCTCTCTCTCTCTCTCTCTCTCTCACACACACACACACACACACACACACACACACACACACACAAAGATTATAAAGAGGGACTGTGTGCAAAATATCTCTATAAAAACATTTTTAAAAATCTTGATTACAGTCGTAATTCACATTTATTGCAAGAAACATAGAAAAGCACAAAAAAGAAAATGAAAATGAGCTCTCACCTTAATACCTAAAGAACCGCATTGTTAACGTTCAGACCACATCTTTCTCCTTTATAAACGAAACAAATGATGTTCCAAAGACCAACTCTCATTGTAACCTCCTGCCCTGCATCATTATATTGTACGTATTGTCCCATGTCATTAAATATTTATTTACAGCATAATTTTTAAAATGGTATTCTGTTGTATGAATGTGTCATAATTTTTGTAATTATCACCTATTGTTTGACATTTGGGTTGTTTCCTGTTTTCTATTATTGTCCATAACATGGCAATGAATATCTGCCTTTTTCACGTCCATGACTGTTTTCTAGATAAATGTCTAGAAATGGGATTTCTGAATCAATGATATGATATTATCAAAGTTTTTTATACTTATTGCCAAATTGTCCTTTAGAATCACATTCCCGCAGGTGGGTGATGTATTAGGTGTATTCACCAAGCCCATACCAACTGTAAAACATTTCCTTATGGTTCTTCAATCAGTGACTACAGCACCTCAGACTCAACAATAATACACCAATAGGCAGTTCCCACGCACTGAAGATGATTGGGAGAACTGAAGAAACCTCTGAGAATGCAGAATGGCTTATTTACAAAGAAGGAGACACAGAGGAATAAGTGATTTCCTGACATTACACAGATAGTCAGTGAGTGCCAGCTTGACATTGGACCTGTGTGTAGTCATTGGCCTGGTAAACACATTTATCCAATTTGGTCACAGTGTTGAATCAGTATTAATGATTGCCCTAGGCTTATCTGCCCTCCCCTTGCATCTTCCATTTTAAGACATTTAGACAGTTTCCCATACTGGTCTTGATGGATCATGATGACTAGAATTTCTCTGGGGCCATAAAACTGGGCCAAATCCCTTTGTGTTTTCTTTAAAATACTCTGAGTCTGTTCACACTTGCCAACAATGAGCCTTGTATCAGGTTCAAAGGACTAAAAGGTCTGTAAGCAAAAGTGGTGAGTTCCCTGAAGAAGAGCAGGGCTCCCTGAAGAAGAGTGCATGCACTTGTACCTCCTCAAGTTTAAGATGAATGGCATGAAGCAGACAAAAGCAACTGGAAGAGTGGAGAGAAGCATTGACTGTTAGTATGTATGGCCTCTGACCCTTGAAAACCCACTGCCTCGTTTCCCATGACATAGACACTGTGGCTCATCGCTGGCTTTTCAGGCGTTTGGCATCCCAGACTGCCACCTCTGCTGCAGGGATTTCTTTCTTCCCCTGACTTTGTGACATCCACATCTCTCTCCTGGATTTTGTCCTACCTTTTTGTGTCTGTTTCAGTGTCTCCATTTTTTCTTTTTAGGGTTAAATATATGACACAAATCTCAGGTCAGGTACTCAGAAATGCTCATTATTTTAATTTTTAAATAACTGATTTTTTTTAACATTCTCTTTCATGCTTTTATTGTGCTAAATGTTGGAAACTGAAATGTCAGTGAACTCAAGGTCATCTCAAGTCTTTTACTTTGGTACCATCTAGGGGGCAGGAGACTGGCAGCTGGTTACCACTCATTGTCTTCTGCACACCTTGGTACACCCTTAGGCTTCTGTCATTTTTGTCAGATCCCTGTCCTCAGCAATGTATGTCACCACAGCATCCCGTTAGCTCTTATTAGAGCTGGTGCACTCTCTATTACTTCAGCACAACTCCGGGCACCTGGAAGACATCTGACTACTCTCAGCACCGATGTGGGAAGTTGCAATGCGTTCCAGGTCATCTGCCTGGACATAGCACCCAGCTTTTGCTTCTCCAGTACTCATGTCCAGCATGGAGGCACCCTCCTAGGCTTGCCCCCTTTCAGGATTCCTCAAGAGAAGTCATTCTTCCTGATGGAAAACAGTATCTCACTCATGGATTTCCCATGCCCCTTGGACATTTCTGTAATTCCTATTCCTGCTCCTGCCCCATCCCCCACTGCATATCTTTAGGTCACCCCCACCTTGGCTGTATCAAATTTAAATGTCCTAACTTTGGAATATCCCAGTTTATAGAACAGGAGACATAGCTGGTGAGCAGAAAGGAATGTCTAGAACTAAAAACACTACTTTTAATACATTACGCTATTAATGTGCAATGTATGGATCTATCCTTAACCTGGGACATGTAGAAATTATTCCTGAGACTGTCCTCACTCAGCTCTGGCTTACCCAAATCACCTCTGTGTGGTTCTATCTCAGCATTGACCCCCTAATGTAATGGCGCCTCACACATAATATGGCCAGAACAGAAACCAATGTCTACCTCTCTTATTATGTGGTTCACCTGTCTGGAATATGAATAGATCCCCCACCTCCATCCCTAAGGTCTACCCTGTCACCCTACCACATTGTTGCTCTGTCATTTCTTCCTTCACAAGTCCTACAGTACTTCTTGTCACTCATTCATATCACTCAGCATGTACTGCTCAGTATTGTTGTTCTGTGAGATATTGACTAGATCATGATCTGCTAAGAGGCAGGACATGGCTTCTTTCACTGCTGTTTCCTTAGGACCTGTTACAGTGTTGGGTGCACAGTAGGTTCTTATTAGACATTTTTAAAATTGATGAATTCTGTGAATAAGTTTCGAGGCTCCTCAAATGACTAGGTTATGTCTTATACCTTTGGAGAACCCAGGGCCTATGAAGTTTGTGGTAATGACACCTCATCAACAAGAGTACCTGCATAATGAACATTTGCATACCTAACCCTGAATTGTACCCCACATATTTAAAATTTAAAAATATTTTTACTCTTACAAAAAAAAAACCCAAAGTTCATGGTGATGAAAAGTTCACTTGTGTCTGATGATGATAGTGAGGTGAGGAAAGAATAGAGAGGTCTTCCTAGAATTGAAGTATGGAAGTCCTTGATAAATCATTCCCATTCCTAAATATTCAGTTGGGCCACACCTGGTACCTCTGTATTAACTTCTTCCTTGACAAAAACTTGATTTAATTTACTTGGATATCTGTAGTATAAAATTGTTGTTCTATACTTGTCTAAATCCAACCAATCAAATAACAAGCTTATATTGAGTACTTAATATGTGTCTAGCACTGGGCTTGGAGAAATGGAAAATAAATGGATACTGTTTAAGGGAAATGCTTGTCTCTCTAAGATTTTACAGCCTAGTGGGAAGTTAAGGCATCCACACCCCAAATAACAAGAGGACAAGAACTGGGTTATTCAGCAGAGACACCCCCACAAAATGAGTCTAGCAGCTGAAGAAATGAGAGATGAGACATCCCCAGAAGGATCAATGAAGTCTTCATGGACAGGATGGGACTTAGGTTGGGGCTTAAGTCACTGGGTCCCTAATAACATCAACACACACTTGTGAATGTCCAAGGGCTTTAAGCAATATTTTGTGTGATGTGTAGTTAATTTAATACCCAACTTATTTATCTCAGAAGTCTATTAAATATCGTTCTCTTAAAATAAAACACCACTTACCCAATAAAACGTATACATTTACAAATTTAAAAATTCTCGCATATTTAACCATTGATTGTAAGCTTCTTTAATCAAATTTTTCTAATAATTCCAATTAAACTCACAAGTCTAGTACATTAAATTCTTTTACATGCTTCAAACCATGTAAATATTATCACAATGATAATCAAATTTTATAGTAATTACACTTAAAACAATTACAAAAGTACTAGTATGATAGACTTTTTTCCTTTATTATATTCTTACTAATTTTTATTCCTATCCATTCTTGAGATTTCATTCTTGAAATTTTATATACGATAGAAATTTCTTAAGGTCTAATAATTTAATAGACTCAAAGTAAAAGTATCATCTTAACCTAGTTCAAGGCAGTAAGTTCTAGATTCTGTTCACTCTTGCAGGGTGTACTGGTTACACCATCTGAGGACATTCAATTCTGAACTTCTCAGTTGGCTTCCTTTTTTCTTTTCTTTCTTTCGTTTCTTTTCTTTTTTTTTTTTTTTTTTGATAGTAGCTGGGGCTATAAGTGCATGCCACCATGCCTGACTAAATTTTTGTAGAGATGAGGTCTCACTATGTTGCCCAGGTTGGTCTTGAACTCCTGGGCTCAAGCGATTGTCCAGTCTTGGCCTCCCAAATCACTGGGATTATAGGCATGGACCACTGCGCCTGGCCAGATTCCCTTTTTTTTTTTGAGTTGGGAGTCTCACTCTGTCACCCAGACTGGAGTGCAGTGGCCGCTCCCGGTCACTGCAGCCACAACCTGCTGGGCTCCGGCCATCCTTCCGCCTCAGCCTTCCAAGTAGC